>JANHFL010001431.1:477990-490704 GCA_032468155.1 Oxyrhabdium leporinum
AGAGAGAGAGAGAGCGAGAGAGAGAGAGAGAGAGAGAGAGAGAGAGAGAGAGAGAGAGAGAGAGAGAGAGAGAGATACTTTGTCTTCTGGTGCTCAGATATGGATACTAAACTAATTCCTGGTTTGACTCTGCCCTCTGACCTGCCCAGTCTCTCCCAAAGATTGTTCCAGGAAAGATACTTCATCAATTTTGTCGGTCCAAATAATAAATTTATTTTAAATACTGTGATTATTGGCAGTCCAAGACAGTCTATTTATCCACTGCTGTCTTCTTGAAATGGCAGAAGGTTTCCTGGCCTCAAATAGAATAGTTGTTTTTAATTGCCGCTCTATTCATTAAATGCATGAACAAATCATGATTCTTCAGAGCTATGAAAAGCATGCCCTCTATTTTTGGTACCTCCCTACCCACTTTCGGTTTTGATGTAATAGAAGCTTTAGCTACCTGTCAAAAATAATTCTGTGCATCAAAATCTGGAAAAAAAATATTCTGGATGCCTGTCAATTCAGCTATGGACTTTGTAATTTTAGGTAAAATAAAACTGATCAAGCCCTTGACAGCCAAATGATAGGATACCTCTATAAAGGTACATACTACATGGTACTGTTGTTCACATTGGGTAGCAGCTTTTGGGAGGTTATAATATCAGCTTTTCATCCATGTGTATAAACATGGCTGCTTTCTGATAGATTGTAGTGGAAATAAACTGGGTCAAAATAGGTCAGTGGATTAACCTGAAAAGCTCTGGAGTTATGAAATTGGTTATTTGGATCCCACTTCTCTGCTCTTTTTCTCAAACACATAAATCTTGGGCTAGGACTATCGTCATGCAGTCCTATAACTTTACAAAATCCTATTGAGCTAAGCAGGGCTAACTGTTACATAGGTAGGTCCAAAGCTTCATCCTTGTAGAACAATTCAAAAAGAGTGAAACTGTAGGCTTAATATAGTAAGTAGTAGTAAGTAGTAGTAATACTACCTCCAATGCTTTGATTGGATCATCATGGCAGAGTTGATAGAAACAAGGCCAGTTTCTTTTTTGAATGGGAGAGAAACTATTTTTGGTTCAGGGCTAACATACTTTTCTTCCTATGGTAGATAATCAATGGATGTGTAAAAAAGATGAGAGGGATTTGGATACTGTGGATCTAAATCTTTTCTCATGCCTCACCATTTCTACTTGTAAAAAGGGGTTTTCCCCAAGGCTTATAGAAACTGTAGGGCCTTTAGATATGGCTTCCCCTCCCCAGTGATATGCCTTATTTTCTTGCCAAAATGTTCCTTATTTGGTCATTAACACTTTATTGTTTAAAATACTGGCATCATGCCTTATAACTATAAATGAAATAGCAAGCTAAAAGAAAAAAAATCACACACAAAGCAATGCTAAAGCAAAAACTCATCTTGATAAGAAAAAAGTGAGTTTAAAATATGTAAAATGTTAAAAGCATTTTAATACCTGACTGAAATAATACATTTTTCATGGCTCCTAAGATCAGGATCAAGTGTTCCTCACTCTACAAGTTGTATTCTGTAGCTAGGACATTATTACCTCAAAATATCATTTCTCTCAGTAATAAATTCTGATGCAAAATAAGTTTGGAGTAGGGCAAATACAATTTCTTATTATGCAATGTCAGAAACAATGATTTACAAGTGAGGATAAGCAAACTGGCACCATCCAGATACAAGATTCAGATTTTTTAATACCAGAATAAAAATGGAAGTGATTTTAGGGGATTATGGATTCTTGGATTTAGATTTCAACCATTCCCCATAACAAACTTCTCAATTCCCTGGCTCTACCTTTAAGACCCACTTGAAGGACATCTTCCATGAGTCATTGGATCTTTCGTTCTATCAATAAAAAAGTGCATATTGCCTGGTAAATCTTTAAAAAGTGGGATATTTTGGAAAGGATTGGCAAGATGGGAAGTAGAGAAGGAGTTATATCAGTGCAAAAAAAAAAAGCCATATTCTGAATGCTGTTTGTTTGCCTGTTTTTATCTTGCAAGCACCTACCTTCATTTTCAAACCAAGAATGAGCAGGGGATGATTCGGTTGATCTCCAATTACTAATTTTTACTCCAGGAGATGGTTGATCATAAAGATTGACAGAAAGTAAAACAAAAACAAAAAAAGAACTGAATGGGAGAACAGACCAGAGACAACGGAAGTATTTATTGAAGAAGCTATAATCATTACTACAAAGAACATAAAGTTCTGGTGCATAATTGATTTATTTATTTTAGAAAATTGATTCAAAGTGGCTTACACTAATATAAAAACATCATATAAAAATAATAAAAGAAAATAATAAAATAATAAAAAATAATAAATTAATAAAATAGCAGCTCCCACCCACCCCCATTTCGGTGACAACACATATTCATACAAGCCATTTAGCGGGCTCCATCCCACTCTGAGTAATCTAATAAACTAGTGATTAAGTTGGTCAGAAGAAACTAAAAAGGGTCTTAGATATGATGCTCATAGCCCAGTCCAATTGTTTTTCAGGAACATGTTCAGTTTCTGCAAACAATATACATATGCACTCCTTTGTCATACACGCTCTGTAACAAAACATGTAGGAATGTTGATGTAGAAGTTAATAATAATAGAATAGCACTGTTCATCTTTTTCTGAATCATTTTTTTAAAAATTAAGTTATAGAGTATTATAAAATACAAAATACAAAAGTAAATAGAAGAACAGTGGGAGGGGGAAGTGAAGTGAGGAAAGATAAGGGAAAAAAAAGAAAAAGCATTGACTTCCAACTCTCTCTGTTACAGTAAAATAATGCATTAACATCAAATCACAGCTTTTTGCTTTTCCATAATAGAATGAACAAGTCATTTTTCTAAAGATCTATCAACCTAATCTGTAAAACCCAAAGTCAGAGTTACATTATTTTCCATATCGAGAGCAAAGTTCAGAAGCGGTTTCCATGCGGAAACAAAAGTACTTATGTTCTTTTCTTTAATCAAAGTAGTCCGTTCATCTTTCTCAAAAAGGTTAAGGAAAAATTCCGTGAGTTGTACCCCCCCCTTTTTTTAAAAAAAGTTATTTAATTGAATAAAGTTTATAATTTTATAACAGTTATAAATTATTATAATAATTTACAAAACCAACTATAATCAAATAAATTGGAATGAGAAAAAGATCAGACAGAAAGAACAATGGAGGTGTGCAGTTAAAAAAACATCACTGAGATTATGAACTGGAAGTCATCATTTTTAGTATGTATGTATGTATATATGCATGCATGCCAGAGGTGAAATCTAGCCGGTTCGCACCGGTTCTTGAGCACCGGTAGGGATGATTATGTGCAGTTCGGTGAACCAGCAAATGCCACCACTGACTGGCCATGCCCCTCCCCTTCCTGTCCCTCCCACTCACTTCTTTTCACGCCTCACCTACCTAGAGTCACACTCGCAGCATAGCTGCTGCTGCTGTCTGGTTCCCTTGCTTGCCTCAACCACGCCGCCCAGCTGATCTCTGCCTGGTGAGTCTTCCTTTGCTTCTCCCCAGCTACCTCACCCATGGGTCAGCCATGCTTGCCTGCCTTCCCCTTCCTTGCAGTCCCCGTGGCCAGGCATTTTGGCTCTCCTGGGACTGCAGGGAGGCCTACTAGGCCTGAAACGGGGCTCAGGGGTGTATGATGTGCCTCCTATGTGCCATTTTGGCCCTCCTGGGGCTGCAGGGAGACCTACTAGGACTAAAATGTGGCATGGGGGGTGCGGTGTGGTCCCCCACACCCCATTTTGGCTCCCAGGAGGCTGCAGGGAGGCCTACTAACCCCATTTCCTACCCCCATTGCATTGCCCACAGGAAAATCTGCTCCAAGGTTGAATAAATCCAGATTGAAATCTAGCGAGCTTTCACAGAGCATATACAACAAAACTGAACTGCTTCTTTCACATTTTCTGACTGTCAGAGCAATCAACCCATGAAACAGCTTGTCTTCAGAAGTTGTGGAAGCTTCATCACTGGAAGCTTTCAAGAAAAGACCGGACATCTGTTAGAAATGTTGTAAGCAGTGGTGGGATTCAGCCAGGTAACTTTTTGTTCATTTTGGGGAATCGGCTGAAGCCTCTCCTCTCTCTATCCCTCACAGCCACAGCCTTGTTGGGAGGGAGAGACATTGCGTCCTGGCCCCAGCTGCAAGGAAGCTCAGCAAAAAGCTGCAAGAAGGCTACAAGAAGCTCAGCTTTTCCCATCTCTCGTTCTTTCCCTCTCCAATGTCACAGCCTGTCTGGATGTCTTCTCGCTCAGCACCCATCTTGCAGCCTTTTGTGGGGATTTATTTTTCTTTTTTTGATCTCTTTTATTTTCTTTTTGAATTAACCCTCCATGTCAAGATTTAGCTGTTGCCAAGCTCCCCTTACCTGCCTCCAGGGAAATGGGGCAAGGAAACGGAGCAAAACGCACTGAACCACTTTAAGGCAGCTTAAATAAGTTTTTACGTCCACTGCAAACATCTCACACTTCCTTCCTGGCTGGCCCCTCCTCCGCTGCTGTGGGTTTGGTTGGAAGTGAAGAGCATGTGTGTGTGTGTGTGTGTCTTGGGTTGAATAAGCCAGATAGTAATGGCCAGTTTCATCCAAAGGATTTTTTGTTTCAGGTGGGTCTCCTAGCTTTAGAAGGAGAGAGGGAAGGAGGAAGGGAAGGGATAGAAGGAGAGAGACAGAGAGAGCAAGAAAGAAAGAAAGAGAAAAAGAAAGAAAAAGAAAAAGAAAGAAAAAAGAAAGAAAGAAAGAGAGAAGGAAGAGACAAGAAAGAAAAGAAAGAAAGAAAAAGAGAGAGAAAGAATGAGAAAGGAAGAGAAAGGAAGAAAAGGGGTAAACAAAGAAAGAAGGATGGAAGGAAGGGAAAAAAGAAAAAAGAAAGAAAGGGAGGGAGGGAGGGAAGGAGGGAGGGAGGAGAAAGTGAATGAGATATAATTGGATGGATGGATAGATAGATAAGATACATGGAGGGAGGCAGAGAGAAAAAAAGGAGAGGAAGGAAGGACCACAAACCCTTGTTTCAGAAGACTCTTTGAAACGGCACAGCAATCTAGGGCTGGAAGGGATCTCGGAGTTCATCTTCTAATCCAACCCCCTGCTGCAGCAGGAGATCCTTACAGAATCATAGAATAGACAAGTTAGAAGGGACCTTGGAGGCTATCTAGTCCAACCCCCTGTTCCAGCAGGACACCTTATATCGTCTGGATTATTTTGGTGCCTCTAACAGAGAGGAATATTGCCAGAAAAGGGAAGGAGTTTATTAGGACAAGGCTGCCATGCAGAGGAAGGCAGAGAAAGTCCTTCACTTATGACCATAATTGAGCCCAAAATGTTGGTTGCTAAACAAGAGTGTTGTTAAGTGAGTTTTGACACATTTTATTCAATCCATGACATCTCCTGGGCCTAACAGTCATGTGCAAACTAGGCAAGTAAATCTGAAGGTGTGTGTAATGTTCTACTGTACAGAAGTTATAGTTAAATGTGTGGCAGAAAGTGGACTCTGGGTGTGTTTTTCCAAATGCAGTAAATGAGGTTGAATGTGTATAGTTTTAGAAGAGCTGTGTGTGTGTGTGTGTGTGCATGTGTACATTCACATACAGTATATATGGTAATGTAGCTTTTGTGTGCCTATACACACACACTATACTATGTAATATGTATGTACACATGTGGCATATATACATAGAATTAAATAGTGTATTTTGGATGTTCATTAGTAGTAAATAGACAGGGAAATTGTATCTTGTTGAGGCCTTTGAGGCGAGGAGAGGCCAGGCAAGGCACTCCTTGACGTGAGTGATGTCAAGTTGGCCACTCAATCACATCATCATCCAGCCATGCCCACCAAGCCACGCCCACAGAACCAGTAGTAAAAAAAATGGAATCCCACCACTGGAGTACACACACCCTGTTTGAAAGTCTCCTATTTCACTATAGTGATTGGTTCCACACTGACCCATTAATATGCAGCCTTCTATGGCATCACTGTGAACATTTTAGGCAGGGCTGAAACTGCAATGATGCTGTCAGGATTATGAGTCAGAAGTAACAAACATAAACAACCAATGAACAATAACGCTATATATAGAGAGAAATACTTCTTACCATATAAATAGCTCCCAATAACACCATTAAATCAATAATCCAAAGTTATGGACTTAACTTTGGAAAGAAATCATGGACTGAAGCTGGACCTGATGACCGCAGTGGAATGAAGAGTTGGTGAGTATATTGGCTCTTTATTGTCTGGACAAGGAAAGGACTTGAGATTGCCCATAAGTTGCTTCAGACAGTTGCTCTTCATGAGGAGACCGCAAATTAATGATATCCAGTGGATTTAGAGCTCTGGGAGATGATGGAATAACTTTGTTGCTCAATCTGTGGTTGATGAGTTTGAAAGGACACTGAGTTTACATATTTCCTTTTTTAATTGATTTAGCAAATTGCTTATTAATTGGTTTTCAGCTACTGTATTAGGAACCTTTGGAACTAGATATTTTACAGGTGAGTTTCCTTCAATCCTTAGCAAAAAAAAGTTTTAACAACCAGTTTAAGAATGTTAAAACATTTTCCTTAAAATAAACAGCAAAAAAAGGAGGTTAAAATTTTGATTTTGGAAAGTTACAAATAGTAATAGCACTTAGACTTATATACCACTTCACAGTGCTTTTACAGCCCTCTCTAAGTGATTTACAAAGTCAGCATATTGCCCCCAACAATTTGGGTCCTCATTTTACCCACCTTGGAAGGATGGAAGGCTGAGTCAACCTTGAGCCAGGTGAGATTTGACCTGCAAAATTGCAGGCAGCTGGCTGGCAGCAGAAATAGTCTGCAGTACTGCACTCTAACCAGGCTCTTATACCTAGATACACTAGTAACATTTACATTCATCTAATGGTCAACATATGCTATCATAAAGGTAAAGGAGTCCCTTCAAATTTTATTCTGCTAGTTGTTGCCGACTATAGGGGGCGTTGCTCGTCTCTATTTCAGCTTCCTCTAGGTTGGTAGGAACTAGACCAAGGACAGGAGCTCAACCTGTCATGCGATGCTCGGCTCTCAAACCTGGGCTGTCAACTTTCCAGTTGACAAGCCTAGTGTCTTATCAGCTGAGTCATCGCTCACTATCATAAATGGGAGCTATACATTTACTGATCAATATATACTATCATACATGGAGAACATTCATATGATAACAGGATTGTTGCCATTCATATATGATTGTCTCTATTTCAACATTCTGACCTTTCTCCTTTTAGTATAGCTTTTTAAAATGTTGCTATAAATGTCTATACTCTTTCCCTTACATAAACCTGAAGTAGAAAATAAGAGAATTAAATTAAAAATACCCATTGAATGACTCTTAAAAATCACTTTAACATTGTTAAAATCTATTCTGGTAATAAATAGCATATTAAAGCCCTAACCATCTATTGAAGATCTTATGGCATCCTTGCAGCAGAAACTCCATAAAAGTAAACTTGTGATGTGCAGTTTCATTCTCATTCATTTCAACACATGTAACAAAAACTCAACAGATACTTATATTACATAAACAATTTGTAATTTGAAGCAGGCTAGGTTAATTGTAAGTGTACATTGTCAACTACTTATCCGTTATAGTTCCCTAAATATATATTCAGTAGAACAATAAATATATGCTTGCCTTCTTAGAAATTATTCATAGCTAGAGGACATGGTACAGAGCTAAAACCTGCTATACTATCCACTATTACACTGAAAAAAGTGAGAATGGTTAATCTTCTATATATATTGCTTCATTTATGTACCTCGGTGATTCACAGACGTGTCAACTTTAAGATGGTTGGATTTCAACTCTGGAAGTTGAAGTCCACCCATCTTAAAGTTGGCTCATCTGAGAAACACTAATTTAGATGCTACCATTAGTGCCTGGATATTTCATGGGAGCACCAAGGGGACCTTATGTTATTCTTGCGTTCTCCAGAAAGCCATTGTCACCCAACCTTGCTACAGAGTAAGAATTCAGCTCCCATACTTTTTCCCCTGCAGGAAGTATGTCAATTGTGGGGGATTTTGATTGGATGGGAAAAGAACTAACTTCTTCTTGCTTTTGCCAAAATCAGCTTAGTGTACCATTTGATTTTTTTAAAAAATGCTACATCTAAAACTTTAACACAAGCTTTTTGCTGCTCCTTGCTTTTGCAGATTTGCCTTTTTGGAAGGAAAAGTATAATCTGCTAGTACTGATGTCTCATTGTTTTGATCTGTGCACTCAATTAATATCTGAGGTGCTGATTCATGGGCAAATCATCTGAATTATTTACAAGACATCTTCTGTTTCTTCTAATCAAGGAATTAACTGCTCTGATGACTTTTCTTACCTGACATGTTTCACTCCTCTGACACTCTGAACTATTGACTGTATTAGCAAGACTGTCTTAACGTCTGGATTGGCTCTTAAAGATGCCAAAAAGATTAGCTTTGCACAGTCCAAATATAATTCTTCCTCATCAGCACCTATTTACATGAACTATTTTTTTAGAAACAGATGTGTTCTTAAAATAGACTGCTGTCAAGATATTGAGGGTGGAATGGGACAACTCGCTGGGGCCAACTCACCATGGCCAATTCGCCACAAGACAACTCTCTATAGAGCAGTTTAACAATTCAATTTAATTATTTAAAATAACTAAAAAATATTTTAATTTTTGTCATTCACATTTCATTCTATCCCTCCTTTTGCATCCATTTTTAAATGATTTTATTCCACTGTTTCTTTGATATTAGTGTAATTCTTGTCATAGTGAATTGTGGCCATGGTGGGTTGTCCTGCAGTGAGTTGGCCAGAGCAAGTTGGCCACTGCAAGTTGGCTGTGGCGAATTGTCATAGACCCCATTGAGGGTTCAATTTTCATAATACCCAGTCTTTACATCTAAAAATTGTAATTTTTTTTAGATTTTTACTCTACTTTTTTCCATCTACAACTCAAGATGCCAAATATACCAACACTCCTTCTTCCTCCTATTTTCCCTACAACAACAGCACTGTCAGGTGAGTTGGACTGGGAGACCATGACTTATTCAAAGTTACCCTGCTGGTTTTTTATCTCTAAGGCAGGAACTCATGATCTTCTGGTTTTTAGATCAGTACCTTAACTGTTACACCCAACAGATTCATTTTGGGTCAAATTTTCAGATAAATGGAAGATACCAAGTTTGGTGATAGATCCAATCCATTATTTCTTTTCACGCACTTTTGGATAGCTTATCTAATAGTTCCAATGAATTCATATTAAGTCCCAGATCTCTGAATTTTACATAATAAGTGAACCTTGATTGTAAATATTGTTGAAAACCTTCCAGTGTTCCACATTCATGACTATTACAAACAGAAATATCATTTACTTCTCAGTTAAATTCTAGCTATAATCAAGAAATGATTGCAAAATGAGATAAAAGATTATGTCATTAAATTTCACTATGATCAAATTTCAGCATTCTGCTTTCCACCATTTTTAATAGCACAAACATGACTGTACATTAGTGTTCAACCTGCTAACAATGTATAGAGAAAAATACTGAAGTCACATACTGCACTGTGCAGTGAAGTGTACAGGTTTTTAGCAATTCACAATCCCTACCACGTGTAATTCTGAAGAAATACCACATGTATCATTTCTAGAAAGCCTTCTTTACTTTTCTAAGTCACACTAAGGAAATTGACTTAGATGGTATATCTTCTTCATAGCCAATTTGTTCCCCTTCTGCATTTTTTTTAAAGAGTGAATGAACGGTCCCTCTGGTAGTTAAAATTGAAGTGGCAATCTCTTGTCTTACAATTTGAATTCTAAGTATGTCTTTTGAGGCTGATTCCTGTTAGGTCTATGCCAGACCATTTGCTCATCTTCTGTCTAGGTCCAAACCATGGACAACCAATGATGCTCCTGTGTTCTTCTCCTTTCTGCATTATATAATAGCAACAACACTTAGACTTATATACCACTTCACAGTGCTTTACAGCCCTCTCTAGGTGATTTACAGAGTCAGCATATTTCCCCCAACAATCTGGGTCCTCATTTTGCTGACCTTGGAAGGATGGAACAGAAGGCTGAGTTAACCTTGAGCCGGTGAGAATCGAACTGCTGGCAGTCATCAGAATTAACTTGCAATACTGCATTCTAAGCACTATGCCACCATGGCTCTTATAAATACTTGATCGGGTCTTGCTAGAGAAATGAGATACCAACCACTTTAACCATGCTCCATATTTGTTCTATAATGGTTAGTATGCTTTGTTTTAGATGCTGTTGACTCCCATCTTGTCCTTTCCTATTTTGGCTCCATTCGCCTGCACACCCACTAACCACTTTGCTGATATAAGGAGTGATACTGAAAATTCCAGCCTGTTTGTGGGCTCCCCTGGCTCGGAATGCATGCCCAAAGGCTTAGAAGGGGAAACCAGGAGGGAGGAGGAGATTATACCGTAAACAAAAACAATTCAAGTATTCCAAAATGTAACATACACTTTGTTTGGAAATTCTTCTATCCTTATTCTTTACTCACTAGGATTGTTTTTTCTTCTTCAACAAGAAGCAAAACAAAACAAAAGGAAAAAAAGAGAGAGAGCAATTCATAAAAAATATGTTTCCTATTTTGGTGTCTCAGCTGGTTAGCTGCATACAAAATCAATTTATGCCAGGAAAGACCGGGTGTTCTGCTTTTTGTTAATGATGCCTGTTTGATTCCAATACCAATACCTAACCCTCTCTAGCATGACTGCACTACTTATGTGATGGGGAAGGGGGTGAATACCAAAAATATTTATACAACCAACAATGCAGACAAAGAAAAACTTGTTTAACAACAACAAAAAAGTTAACAACATTGTGATTTGGCAATTACAGGGCAAAAGAGCAGGGTCATTGTCCTGAACTTCAGACTAAGGTCTATGGCTATTGGACGGTCATATATCCCACCTTATAAGAATGATCCATTGTCCAAAGGTGTCATCTCTTTGAAGGGGACATCAGTGGAAGCCTGATTCTACTGATAAGAAAGGGGATTTTTGGAGCTTACAGCTGTCCATTTATATTTCAGATATGGACAACAGGCAGAACAGATACAATGTCATCTGGACATAATCTTCCCCATAAGATTGGATACATTTTATTTATATTTAGATTGTCTTAATTACTTCCAAATGTGCATCTGGACATATAACTCCGATTTCCTCTACATCTGCATCTGTTGTGTCTTTTTCCTCGTCACTTATTTGACCATCCTGTTTGTTTGTGTGCATGTTTGTCTCTTACATAAGTTTGTAAAGCAGAAGCTTCTGTGTCCATGTGGATTTTGTGCCTGTCTTAATTACCAATCCCGGAAATCTGCTGTTAACAACACAACAAGGCTTGGGGAGGTCTATTGCACAAGTGGTACTAGGCCAATAGTACTGTCTTTTAGAAATCTCACTTTACTCAACTACGTTTATGCAATTTATTGTACAGGAACCCAAGTGTTACTAATGTGCTGTATGAAAGCACAAATAAAAACAGAGAAAACAATAACATATTCCCCATGTGTGGCTCCCCAACACCCATTAATTGCCACACTTTCCTACTTTCAACATTACACAGATATTTCTTGTTTACTGAAAGGTAAATAGCATGGCAGTTAGGGTGTAGTGATTAAGGCATCAAGCTAGAAACTGGGAGAAAGTGAGTTCTAGTCCTACCTTATATAGGAATTTGTCTGGGCAGTTCCCAAGAACAATTTGGACAAGAATTAGACATGCCTGGGGTGAGGGGGGAGATAGCTTGTAGAATTACGATTGGTCAATGAAATGAGAATGGAAAGAAGCAACATAAACTTTCAGAATAATAACTTTACGAGCAATTACTTGATGACTCTTCACTAAATGGACCTGGAACAGTCCACGAAAGAACTTCAACATTGTTCTGTTGTTTCCACGGGATAGAAGATGTGGTTTTTGAATGGCTACAATTTGGGTTATCTTGACATTCTAATATGAAGTTATGATGACATTATTTAAAGAGCAACCTTATAAAATGGCCATTGTCACTCCAAAAACTATCAAGACAATATGCCCTTAAGTTATGTTATCACAGATTTTGATCTGTTAACTACAGCTGCAAAAGCATATTAAGGATATAGATATGTATAATTTATACATCATAGCTGATGAATGATAATGAATGGGATAGAAAAGTCCAACAGACCTGGCCCAATATTAAGTAACTTTGTTAAATATGATTTGCTGGCAATACAAGCAAATCAGTACACATGAAATATAGTGGCCATCTTAAAAAGTTGCATGCTGCTGTGTGGTGTGCTATCAAATTTGGTATGTAACCAAATAAAAGAACTGCCTCGCCAACTTGACACCCTCCAGATATATTGGGATGACAAAAGGCCCTTTGTTATGTCATAACACAAGGTTCAACACTCTCCACTCATCTATGTGAAGTTACGGGCTAGGTTATCCAGTACAGAGTTAGGTAACATCAATATGCAGATCTCAAATCTAGACAGAACAGATCTTCTTGAAGAGGTTTTGTAATGTCTGGAAGCTGTTGGGTCTGTATGGGGAGGAACAGATAATAAGACTCATGATGGTAAAGGGTTGAGATGATAGACAGACAGATGATAGATAGATAGATAGATAGATAGATAGATAGATAGATAGATAGATAGATAGATAGATAG
>JANHFL010001431.1:512150-522808 GCA_032468155.1 Oxyrhabdium leporinum
TGTCTGTCTGTCTGTCTGTCTGTCTGTCTGTCTGTGTCTGTGTCTCTATCTCTATCTCTATCTCTATCTCTATCTCTATCTCTATCTCTCTGCTGTCTGCTTTTAACATTGTAAACTGCCCAGAGTTGCCTCATGACATGCTGCAAATTTAATAAATAACTATAAATAAATATGAAGGAAAATAAGTTTGTAGGAAGAGTTTCCACATCATCTTTTCTGAGCTGGGTAAATATCTTTTACCATGAGGAGTCTACTGTCTACTCTGTATAGGTTTTGTCCAAATTAGGGCAAATAAACATTTACCTCTCACGAAGCGCTGTCACCTATAGTAATTCATTCTGTAGCATAAGAAAGAAGAGGAATTCCTAATGTGGGTTGAATTATGTGAAAAGGAAGGTCTAAACAGTGCCAAAAGTGAATCTAAAACCTGCCTGAAGAAAGGACAGAGGTCAATAGGATCCCTTTTCCCCATGTATTTTTCTTTGTGTTGAAACACTTAGCTCTGAAGTAACCATATGGGATGGGTTAAAAAGGTTAACTAGGTTAACCTAGTTTGGTTAGATTGTAGTTCAAAATATGATATCTTACTTTGAAATAAATCACAGTGAAGTGGATGACCTTAGTTTTATACAAATAGTTAGGCTATAGTACTTTTTTAAAAACTTGCTTAATGAGATTTGTTGCTTTAGGATGTACAATCTCTTAGATCAGGTTTGGAGTTTTACTAGTCTTTGTAGTTTTGCAGTAATGGATTGTAGTGTCTGAAACTCACAATTACATTTTAAGATAGGATAAGGAGAAAATGCCTCTGGCTGAAAGAATAATTGCTATTCTTTTAAACTTTTTATCACTCTTCCCAGGTTTTGAAGCACTTCCTATTTTAAAACAAACATTATCTATATTTTATTCTTTTTGAAAGCACATCAGTGATACTGAACATTTCTAAAAAGTTTGTTTCTCATTACACAATTTTATTTTTTTTGACACCAAAAAGATTAATTGTAATGAACTATTGAATATGTAGAACTAAATTAATTCTAGTGCAGAAACTGTAGTTCATTTCTGAAAGTGATTCTGAAGGTTATTTCCTCTAATAATGAGCTCAGATGGTAAAGCACCAACAAAGTAGGACTGAAGTGGATTAAAGTAGGAAGCACTGACATGGTTACATGGTGGTGCCTATGTGACCTAGAATTTCTGGACCTTTTCTTGTTCCCCTTGCCATGATCAGATTACACTTTAGTGAGTATGAATTTCTCTAGAGCTATACTCCTCTGCAGGGAGGCAGAACATATTAGATCAGTCTGCCCTCACCCCCTGGCTGATGGACCCAGTAGGATTTCAGAAGGAGCTGGGGATTATAATTGAAGATCTGTTGCATAGTCCTGTTGACTCCCTAGTCATCACCTGGAATAGGAAGGTGACTCGGCTTTGGACAAGTTTGCACTCATGTAGCCTCTCCCAACCAGTTCACCTTATCACTCTTCCCCCCTTGGTGTATGGAGGAATTGACAGGGATGAAATGAATTAAGAGACCTTTAGAATACTACTGGCAGAAGACAAAGAACAAATTCAACAACACACGACTAATAACTGCTAATAAACCCTACCTTGTGGTTATTTAGGTGGTGAAATGTAAATACTTCTCAGCATTAATTTCAACTGCAGATAATTGCCCAGCAACCTTCTTTAAGGTGACCTGTTTCCTTCTGGAGAAGGTGTATATAGAGGTCTATTTGTAAGGGCAAATGGAGGCATCTGCTGAGATCTCCGTGTGACTATTAGTCTAGTGGAGGTGCTTGGGGTAAGTTCTTGCCTGGTTATCTGGAAACAGTTCAATCCTTTTTCTCTTAAGGAAGTGAGCAAATATTAGGGCAACCACCTGTGTTTTAGATCTGTGTATGTTACTGCCCCCTCCATTAAGGAGACTCATCCAGTCACCAAAAGAAGGGTCTTTTTGGTGATGGTTTCCACTCTGTGGAACATCAGCCCCACTAAGATAAGGGTTACCCCAACCTTGATACTCTTTCAAAAGGCCTTGAAGAAATGGGTTTCCCAGGATCTTATGGAGCCTATCAGTTGTTTGTCTGAATGTTGTTGTTGGGAGGGTGGGAGTTTATTGGGCTTTGAATTTGGGGGTCTTATCTTTATAAACTGCCCAAAGTTCCTGTGGGTGAATTGGGAGGCCATATAAATCTCCATTAATCTTTTTCTTTAGTTTTAGCCATGTAGAAAAATCCTAGTGAAATTAGGAAACCAGATTAGGGTGGTGTTCAAATGTATCATCATGCTTAAGCCAGAGCAGTCTAGAGGTTAAGCTGGTGTCTCTGTGTGTGTGTGTATTCAGACACACTTCATTTTCCATGGAACCTAGTCAGTGAGCTTAGGCTAGACATATTGCATAGTCCAATCTATCTGGACAAATTATAGTTGTAGTGATAAAATGAAGACAGTCATTTTCTCCCACTCGTCAGTCTGAAGATTCAGAAAAAAAAGCAGGTAATACATATTAACAACAACAGACACATTGACAGTTTATAATTTCTCAAGGAAGCTTTAAATTGGCTAGCATGAATCTTTGCTAGGTTATGCTCTGCTATGAGACATGAAAGATACACTGCTGTGTGTTCTTATTGAACCTACTTTTCTCTTTATAATAGAACAGGAAAATCTCTGAGAATGTTCAATTTGTTCATGTTCTTTAAGAGACCTGTTGTCATAGCCACTCTGAGTTCTGTTTCAGTGGAGATGAAAAGGAAGAACTCAATTGCCTGTCTTGACCAAGGGCTCAGATCAAGAGAAGAGGCTGAAACAGAAGCGTCTCTGCAACATCTTAGGATTCTATAGCTCCACTCTCTGTCTTTGAGTTTGGGGCATTGGTAGTATCGTCCAGTGAAGGAAAAGAGCTGAATCATGGTGTGTGTGTGTGTGTGTTTGTATGTGAGGTAGAGTGTAGTTCCTGAGTTAGGAAAGCAGGCTGCTCGAAAACATCTATGGTGGCTTTTAGAGCTTGAAACTGTTGTTGTTTCAGATAACATGCATACCGCCTTATAATGCACTCCAAACCTGTGAATAGGCTTCTTTGATATCTGAATCATCATCTGAATCTTAATTTTTTTGGTAGGATAATTTCTGTCATAGATGGTGCAGCAACTCCTGGCTTGATTAACTCTATCTGCAGGGTTGAGTTGGTGGCTATCTTCTTTCTTGTCCCCTACAGTTCTGTGGGACAGAAGATCAGAAAAAGTACATCTTAATGGACATAAAGCACATTTTTCTCATATACAATGGAGGGGATATTTTGAAGAAAAATAATAATAAAGAAATGTGAATGATTTTTTAAAAAATATCATGTCACCCATCTTAAAAGCATTAACAGGCATAATATTTTCTAATCATTTTTAAATGAAGGTTTAATAAATTTCATTCCACAAATGCCTAATTAGGTTGGGCATTTTCTGACAGACTCAGCTTTTAGTTTGTGGGAAGACTGCTAATGAGATAGAAGACAGTACTGAGGCAATATATGTAGAAGCAAAGTTGAGAAACATAAAACATCGAGCTGGATCAGTTTTCTAAGAACTAAATTATCAGTAAGAAAAACAGATATGCTTTTTCTTTACAAAAAACAAATCTCCAGTATCCTTCAAAGCTCAATTTATTTGTATCTTCCTATTATCAAAACTTCACTTTTAATAGCTCAGTCCTAGGCATGGCTACACAAAAAGTAACTTGAATTGTAGCCTATACATTTCAATAAAGACATGAAAAGTTTGCATATTTCTCATCCTCCTTATCTGACAAATATATATAACAAAATTATTATATTTTTATGCAACAGTGTTTGGGAAATTAATTTATTTAATGATAGTCACTTTTACCAGAAATCTATTGGATTACATAATATTCATATACAGCAGCTTGGTTCTTTCTGGGATAGGGAGTGGGGGTTTTTGCCTTTAGGAATATTCTTCATAACTAGCAATCACACCATGTCTATAGTGTATAAGTAATATGGGAAAATATTCTAAATTAACTTACTACAACTGGATTTTCTTTATAAAAACCTATATGAACAATTGGGCAAAAAGTACATAGTCTGATTGATTTGTCCTGTTTACTTATACACTAATTTCCATGCAAAGTTCTATGCAAATTTACAGAAAATTGTACAGAAGTAGCACATGAACTAGCAGGTACATTCAAAAACATTTAATATTTTATGTTACTTTTATTTTTCCAACCTCTGAATAATGTCTGACAGATAACAATGTGCCATTTTGCTGTTCTGTGTCTTTGAAGACAGCTTGTTCCATTAAAATAAGATAAACATGTTATGTACCAGCAAAGCAACTTGTGGATCTGTCATGCTTCTTATCAGTACTGTTTTTGGCCAATAAGCAAACAGAAAGGCAGATCCTGCTTGAAAAGCATAAAACATGATTTAATGGAATTCCACAGAAATGTACTATGTAGCTCTAAGCAAACCCTTGTCTGCTATCCTTTTCTGAGTCCAGCTTGATATCAGGGTAGGGAACTTGTGACATCTGATGTTGTTAAATTTCAGCTCTCATCAACCTCAGGTAGCAAGTCCAATAATAAAGTTATAAAGTTATTTAATTAAATTTATTATGACCTCCAGAAGACTCTAGGTGGCTTAGAGTGTCAAGTATAATATTAAAACAATTAAAATATAAAACAAGACATGGAAGTATGCCTATGAAGATTCTCAATCATCCAGGTCATGGTTGTCCCAAAGGTGTTGTTTCCAAAAGGCAACTGGACTTTCTTGGAAAGAAAGAAAGTAAGTCCAGTGGGACAAGACATGGAAGCTTTGACTAAAAACAACTATAACAACAAAAATATGCCACAGCTCCCCCAAACATATTGTATTCAGGCCTGAGAACAGAGCTAGGTCTTAAGGACCTACCAGAACCTCAAGAGAATGGCTGTCATATGTATCTCTGGGAGGATTTTTGGGGCAGTGACAGAAAAAGCACACTTCCTTAGTCCCTCAAAACAAATCCTTCAATCAAAGGTCATCCATTCCCCCTGAATATAGACAGGTACAGGTTATTGGAAATAGCCCTCAGATAACCGGGTCTTAGGCTACAAACACTTTGTAGCACTTTGAATTGTAGCCAGAAACCAACTGGTGGCCATTGAAACTTATGAAGAAGTGGTGACATATGGGAATAACACAAAGGACCAATTATTACTTGCACTGCAACATTTTTAACCACCTTGTTAAAAGAATACAGGTTAAACACCTGTAACTTCTGGGTGGCATTCAAGAGCAGCCTCGTGTAAAGCATATTGCATTGTGCTTTACTCACTCAGTTGTGAGTGGCCTCAGCTGTGAGCTGTAAAGACCCTCCTGGCTACAGCTGCCACCTACACATTGAACAGGAGCTGCAAGTCCAAGAGAACGCTCCCCCCCCCCAAGTTGTGTATCCATCTTGAATTAGCATCAGAAGAGAATATTTGTAGCTCAGGATTGAACTGTGAGGCCCTTAGTGCTTTATGAGCTTGGTTGTTTTCTTGCAAATGTTTCAAGAAAACAACCAAGCTCAGAGAGCACTAACCCCCCCCCCGTCTTGAATAGGGAAATGCAACCTTCTCTAAGACGGTTGTGGTGGAATGGTGGAAATGTCTGACTGAGGGAAAGCCAAACAACCAGAACCAAACAGTCTTGTCAGGATTGAACCAAAGTCAGGACTTCTGGAGCAGAAATCACTCAGTAAGTCTGCTCCAGGTTCTTGAAAAAGTCACTCCCAGCAGGTAAAGGAATCCCTGTGGATTTTACTCTGCTAATTTTTGCCGACTGTAAGGGGCAGTGCTCATCTTCATTTCAAGGCCTTTGAGCCAGTGCTGTCTGAAGACATTTTCACAGTCATGTGGCAAACATGGCATCATGGAGCACAGTTAGCTTCCCACTGAAGTGGTACCTATTTATCTACTTGCATTTGTATACTTTTGAACTGCTCGTTTGGCAGAAGCTGGGGCGAGGATGGGAACTCACCATGTCACATGGAGCTCAGGTCTCAAACCCGGGCGGCTGGCTTTCCAGCAGACAAGCGCAGCATCTTAATCGCTGAGCAACCACACTGTCCTAGACACGTAGTATCTGCATGCATTTTTTCCTGGGTAAGGAAGATTGCATTTGTCTTTATTAACTCTGATTATATTTCATATTTTTCAAGATCATTTGAAAAGTTGTTTCAAACTTCTGCAGCCTTAGTTATCACACACTATGTTATGGCATCAGAAAGTTGGATAAGCATTCCATCCACCTTTTCATTCAATCCTTAATTAAAAGTTTAATTAAACCCCGTGGCATCCTACTCAATGCATACTCTTTGAATATAATTTTCAAGTCCTCTGTGGACCAACTATCAGCCATACAACAGAGCTCATTTGTCAGATGGTATTTTGCTCAAGGCTTAACTAAAAACAAGACATATTATATCCATAGTACTCCCAGAATCTGCTAAATATCTGATAGAAAAGAAAAGAAAAACCCAGAGTGACAAATTCTAGTGGATTTGTTCTTAACAATTCTCACCATCATCTGATAATTCTTCTATTACTCTCAACTTGCTTACAGATTAATTTTGTTATAATCTACTCTGAGCTTTTCTTCTGTATTGCACTGTCTGGTTTGTAGTTGTCTGGATTCTTGTTTTACTTCTTTCTGAAGAAAGGCATTTTTTCTTCTCTGGTCATCTGGCTTCACTGATTCTCCAGTATTTCTCAGTAGACAGGCAGAAGTTCCTAGGATCCAATCATTTGGCCCTAATGTTTGAAATTTGAAGTGAATCATTGATCCAGATAGTCTGAATAACCCTTCCTGCTCTATAATGTATGTGTGGACACAGAAGTGAAGTATGTCTGCGGCATCACCAATGCATAATTAATACCAGGGTGCAAATGAAGTGGCAGTAGATCCATCTCTAATTTCCTGTACTCTATTTGATTCATCCATTTCCAATAACAGTCTGGTATGGCATGAAGGGAACCTTTCAATTTTTAATTATGCCCTTCATCTTCCATGCAAGGAAGAATTGGGTTTATAATATTTCCCAATATTCTCTTTAACAGACTTACCACTAATGATGATAATATCAATCCTTTTGGATCAAGCCCTCTTATAGTACATTTTAAAGCAGAACTTGGATCTAAAGCAGGGAACCAAAGGCAAAGGCTGATTTATGGCAACAGAAGGCTAATATCGATTCCTGATGGGCTTTTGTTAAAGGTCTCAGATGGTGTAACAATCATGACAGTTGGAAAGGGTAGATCTACTCTGAAATGACTGACGGCACCTTTATTATCTGTCTTAAGCTGGCTGGTGAGGTGCATTCTGTCTGATTTTATTCTTTTTAGCAATCACTGCACTTTTACTTATGGGGGTGGCTGAGTGAGGAGTAAATTTCTTCTGTCTCTCTCTCAGGACAAGGAATTCATTTAATTTTCATGTGAGCACATTATCCATTCACTGATGCATTTTGATTGTATTACTTGGCCCTGAATTCTGCGCAAACTGCAAACTACTACTTTGTGCAAATGTATCACTGGTTGCCTTAATCTCCTCCAAGCTTTGCAGTGAAGTCTAGCTGCAAGAAGAGAAGTGGCAAAAATGATTTCGGGGCTTATAAGAGCATTTTATTTTTACTTGGCGGGGTTTTCTGTTTACCAAGTATTTTTAACTTATGTTCCCTCAGCTGTCATCAGTATTGTACATAGTCATTTCAGCTGATTATTTTATATACTGTACTACATTTAGACTACCTCTATAGTAGCTATGGCAACTACTTCCTGCTTAAGCCCAGTTGAAGATGTTGGCTCAGTTTAATTTAGTTACAGAAAGGGAGAAATGTTTTTATAAGCCCCTAAACCGTTTAAATTATTACAGGCTTTTGTATTACTTACAGCAGAGTTAGGTGACTGAATTATTGTCTCCTTTTCTTTTTCTGTTTATCTGTCATCACCATCACCATCACCATATCATCATCTTAAAAAACCTTGTTCTGTTCAAGGTATGATGAGGTAGAAAGGGTAGATTCCAAATATGAAACCTTGGACTTACCTTTCCTGCAACTTCATCTATTATGTTAATGAATAAAAATGTACAGAACTCAGGATAGAAACAAGAGAAAATATATTATTTAAAAAATCAATTTAAATCAGTTTAAACTCTCCTTGTGCAATGCATTCTTGGCTTCTCTATCAAGGGAAGTTTTTTCTTTTTTCTTTCTTTTTTTAAAAGTATTTTCTCTTTAAAAAGGAAAGCAATACTAGATTTTAAATTGTCTTTGGGATATTCCAGTTCCAGCTGCCTTGTTTTGAATGCTTGGTATAACAGTGTAAAGGTCACTGCTATAGATATTGTGAATTTGTATTGCTTTGTTTTATTATATACTAGCAGTAGGACTTTCTTTTCTAGATTTAATTGCATGTTTTTTCGTTGGCTTTTTCACTGGGAAACTAGTTATCTATGGCATTTTTGAAGGGCACAGATATACAATATGTGACAAGAAGGTTCATAGCATGCTGCCTTAAGCTAGATCAGATGATTTCTCTGCTCAGCTTTGTATACAGTATATCTAAGGGTGAGAAATAGTACATTGCTCTAGGACCAACAGCTCTGAGAGGCCATTTCATTATAGCACATGATTTCTGGTGTGCTTATTCAAAGTCCCCTCCACCACCCTATTCATAATGCTTGCACCTGTCATCCCTATTTGCTTTCTCTCCCCAGATCTCTACTACCCAGCTGTTAGGCTTATATTTTAAAAAAATAATAATAATCCTGAACTAACTTCAATTGGAAACTTCTTAAAACTAAATTGCAGTATTAAAGGAAGATCTTCAGCAATAGGAGCTCTCAGAGTTTGAGAAGAGCGCTTGAGCCCTTTTCAATTCCAATAACTCATCTGAAAATATCCTTTTGCTTTTAAAAGCCTGATTGCAGTAATGGAAAGGAAGATCCTGGCGAGAAGGGAAGTGGGGCTTTTGAAGATAAACATAGGCTTCTGTTTGTTCAACTATAGAGATGTGATATGAGTTGAACATGCCATAGCAAGGTCAAAATGATTAGCAAAGTTGCCTCTATCAAAGAGATGGTACTGAAGTGTAATGTTTAAATGGAGTTACTTATGAAAATCATAGAACCGAAGATTTTCTTCTGTGCTACAAGAAGAGCACTACATCATTTTCCTTAGCTGGTGTCAGTGTATTCACATGTTATCTTCTCTTCTATACAATCTCACATCACAGCTTTCAGATAATTAAAACACACCTTTTTAATAAACAGAATGGATCATCTTTTATCAAAATTTCCATACGTAAAGCTGGAATTTGAGCTATGTCTGGCATTCATATTGCTTCTGTTTGTTTCTTTCTTGAACCAGGAAACTAAGTTCTGTAGATTCAGTGTGTTTTCCAATGATCCTTTCCCTTCTCACATTGATTATTTTCATTCAAATAGTACAATATCAGCTGTATGTCTATGGAGATTCTCAGGCATCCAGGTCATGTTGTCCCAAAAATGCTTTTTCAAGAGGCAACTGGACTTTCTGGTTTTTCTTTGAAGATGTTTCGCTTCTCATCCAAGAAGAACTGAAGAAGCTTCTTGGATGAGAAGTAAAACGCCTTCAATGAAAAACAAGAAAGCCCAATTGCCTCTTGAAAAAGCACTTTTGGAATATCATCTGTAAGAACTTGCAAATATTATCTCAGACTCTGTTAAATTGCTGCTAACCAATCTTTTTAAAATATTCCTTTTGCTTTAGAATACAGAGATGTAGAAGTGTTTGTGAATTTTGATGCAAATTGGCCTGGTATTCTTGGATTATTAAGGAGGGCAGAACATACTTAATCCTCTAGTTTATTCACTAAATTGTGTGGAAGCCTAAAAAAAAGATGGGCTGTGTTGGTGAATAATAGAGAGGTGCTGTGCTTACACAAAATCCAACATATTTCTGAATCATTGTAGAAAGTGTATACCTTTCAAGCATGGAAAAAACTTGCTTTAAGAATTGGTAATCGGGATCCACTTTCAATTTTCTCATCCAATAACAAAAGGAGCTTCATTCAATAAAGTTAAAATTAGGATAAAAATTTCATAAGGCAAAACACTGAAAAGAAAAAGAGGAGAAAACTTTACACTTATTCTTGGCATCCACATTCCATACTTTTTTTTCTGGAAATATCAATAAATGGAAGCAAAGGGAGAAGACCTGATAACCTACATAAAAATGTTGATCAGTTAAAACAGGGGTGTCAAACGTGACAACGTGTCATCGTGAGTTTGACACTCCCAAGTTAAAAAAAAGAGACAGGGTTGAAGTAATTTGTATTTTTATCATTTTTTTTAAGAGACTAGAGCATTTTCTTCTACTACCAACAAATTGCAACAGTCTTCTAGAAAGTTTTACTTATGATTCATTTAAATTTTCCTTCATTATAACCTCTGAGTTATCAGCATGCCACTGATTGCTACCAGGGGCTATGATGCCATTTCACTCATTATGCAAGCTGTAATTTAGTGGGTGTCAGGGTTTCATCAAAGTTCCGCAAGTCCATTCAGCACTCAGACACGTTTATATCCAAGTAAGAATTTATTAGAGAAAACCATGTTGGCACATCTGGGAAAA
>JANHFL010001431.1:522908-544224 GCA_032468155.1 Oxyrhabdium leporinum
CTTCTTCTTCTTCTTCTTCTTCTTCTTCTTCTTCTTCTTCTTCTTCTTCTTCTTCTTCTTCTTCTTCTTCTTCTCCTACTTCTTCTTCTTCTCCTCCCCCTCCTCCTTCTCCTCCTCCTCTTCCTCTTCTTCTTCCTCTTCCTCTCCCCTCCCCTCCCCTCATTTCTTGTTCCCGTAACTCGGGAACTCTTTCACATACGTCCCTGGGGAGACCTGCCCCTACCTGCTTTGAACGTGGCTGTAAACTTGCCTTGACACTCTGGTGGCTTTTTGGCATATGTTGCTTCCTGTGCCCCACGCCCAGTGCAGATACAGAGATAACTCCTACTCTGTGTGAGTGCTTTTGTGTGTGCACACACTCACAGATGTCCCACCCTCATCCTGGTGACTCAGTCCGGCAGATTGGGAGCAGCAGCTGTGTGGGCACATCTGTTTCTGATTTAATGTGCCAGCACTCCTACTTGGACTTTCCTTGCATTGCTCCTGAGGGCTCTGTATCTCTCTGTCTCTCCCTCTCTTTATGATGGTATGTATGCACATACGCACACAAACACAAACACACACTTTGAAAACCATGCCAACTTGTTCTTCTCCACTTCCCCTCTTTCCTCGTGTCCACTCTGTTTCTTTTTCTCCGTTGGCTTCCTTATTTTAGGGGGTTTTTTTACACAGAGTTTTACCAACGGAACAATCTCTGGCCAAATCTACTTTTGGCAGGGTAAAGTTGAACCAGTTTTCTGTGGTTAAGCAAAGTCTGTATTTTGCAATGTTTTTAGATCGGGAGGGAAAGTCAGCCACTGATTCTGCTCTTAGATGGGATCGTCGCCCTCTGAGTCTATTGGGCCTATCTCAAACAGATGACAATCCTACACCAACCAGAGACAACCCTCCAATCATTCTAGCAAGTGTCCACCCGCTCATTGAAATTAATTTTTGTACCTTATTTTGCCAAAACCGATGAGATTTCTGCAGTCTTCTGCGAGATTTTGCCAGTCTTGATCCCATACAATTGCCAAGCAAGCTTGTAAAAGAGTTGTGACCTGTACTATTGCTTGGGTAAAACCTTGATGGATTTCATTGTATTCTTATAAATTAAGAGTTTACTAAGATGCCGTAAAACTTGAGTATTTGTGCTTCTGATGGATGCAGATCATGGAAGGTCTGCCCTCAGCCTGGCTGAAAAGGAAACCATAAAAATATATTACCTATAAAATACACTTGCAAAACGTGGAGCCATCCACCCATAAGGAACTGTACAGAAAGGTTAGAAGGAAATATAAACCATTCTTGGTAGGAATCCAGTTTCTCTCATGTTTTTATTAGTTTGTCATCCAAAGGTGCTTTGTAAAGCATGTATTGTGAACTTAGGTTTCAGAAAAAGAACAGTAGAAACCCGGAGAGGTTTTGTAGGATAATTCCAGACAAAAAACTGCTTTGCAGGGTTGTTGTTGTTTTTTTTAAAGTTGATCTTCTAAAGAGAGGCTTCCGTTTTTCTACTTTGCTTGAGAATTTGCTCTCTTGCTAGCATCTTTGAGCTTAATTTGATTATTGGAACTTGCCAACTTTGATTATTTGATTATTGGAACTTGCCAACAAAATTAACGCTTAACTTGCATCTGTCAAGTTAAGCCTAATTTTCAACAGCAAACTTTTCCTATGCCCGAAGAGAAAAATTTTCAGTGTCTGCTACCTGCTGTAACATACGCCGGTGAAACATGGACACTAACCTCACAATCAGTACAAATGCTACGGGTGGCGCAAAGAGCCATAGAAAGATACATGTTCAGCATCACAAGACAAGATAGAAAGACTAGCACACGGATTAGAGAACAAACAAAAATATAAAATGCCATCGAAAGAGTAAAAGAATTGAAATGGAAACGCACTGGTCACATCCCAAAGATGCTTTTTTTCAGGAGGCAACTGGACTTCCTTGTTTTTTCTTGTTAAGACGTTTCGCTTCTTATCCAAGAAGCTTCTTCAGCTCTGACTGGATGGTGGGGAAGGGAAGGATTTATATTCCTTGCAGACAGCTGGTCATTTGCATCCTTTTAGAGGATCATTGAAGCACTTGGAGGTTTATCTGTGTCCTCAGGGTCACCCGAGTGGTGCAAATGGTTCCTGTTGTCTGCAATTTTTTTCCTCTGGAAATCCATTCCTCCTCCCACGCCATTCAAAGGGTGTCCATCCCAAATTGTACAGCTAAAAGTCTGTAGAGATTCTCTGTCATCCAGGAGTGACCATGGGTTGGTCACATAGCAAGAAAAACAGATGGCAGGCGGACCAAGGCAGTCATAGAATGGATCCCATTTGATCAAAAGTGTCCACGAAAGAGACCTAAAACAAGATGGATCAACACTGGCACCTATTTTGGGAACTTTATCACTAATTAAAGGCCAGAATCCATACTCTGTTTGGGGAAATCTCCCTGAAATCACCATGCCCTTCGGAGTGAAAGAATATGACCAAATATCTTCCTGTTTAATTGAGTGAGCTGCTACAGGGGGGGCGGGGGGAAGGCAAGAAAAAAATTTTGGCTCAGCAAAAGCGCGAAGTATAATAAAAGGAATAAAAGGAGAAAAAAATCATTGTAGAAGTTGACAAGGATGTGATTTTGGGAGGATTTCACCTTTTGAGAAGCTGACTTCATTATTCTGAGAGACCAAGTGATGGGGAATTAAGCTTGTAGGTCCCTATTGGGTTTCATTTCATTTAAGCTTCTAAAATAATCATTTTATCCATTTTGTTGAGGGTATAGCAAAAAGATTGACATCTTCAGTGACGTGCTGTTTCTCTACTTGAAGTTTAAAAAAAAAAAAACCACACACGTGGAATTAAGGTCCTCAAAATCCTATTCATCCTTAAAATAACTTTCTACCTTCACTTTTCATGTTTAAATAAAGGCTCCAAGGCCATTCAATCAATCTATCAATCAATCAATTTCTATAGCCACTTAACTCAGTCAAGTGATTCTGGGTGACCCTGCTACTGTCTCATTAATAATCACCTTATTTTTAGTCTTTGGGGGATTTTCTTCCTTTTGAACATTATTTTTTCCCTATCTTCCCATATTCCTCCTTTTGAGAAGAAGTGGTTACAAAGGAACTCTGCGTGCATATTTGTGCGTCAGAAAGTCAAAATGGCAGCTGTGACCATCCATCCAAGCCCCATCATTTCGTTAAATGAGTCCCCGTGATGCCTATAATAAAGAGGCAGGCTGTCAGGGGTTCCATCAAAGCTCTGCTCGTCCATTCAGCACTCAGACACAATTACATCTCAGTAAGAATTTATTAAGAGAAAACCATGTTGGCACAAATGGGAAAAACCTGAATCTGAAGTTCCTGGTTTTTCCCCACCCAAAAGAAAATCAAAGATCCACCTCCCGGCCCTACTCAGAGGTCACATTCCCCAATCCTTTTTCAGATTCAACTTCAGCTCTCCTCCAGGCACTCCTCTTCCAGGTGCCCGTTGGTATGTCCTTGACTCTCTTGAAAGGAATTTTGTTTTGTCTACTGCCCCTCTCTAAGTGTATGAGAATATCCCCCCTCCCAGTTTCCCATGTATTAATTGTGGCAGCTGCAGAGGCCTTGCAATTATGACTTCCAACGCTGACAGTGGGATTATGTGCCTCATTCATATAACAATTCACATGGTACATGGATAAAAACAGCAGTCTTCCCCCCACCCACCCCCAAGATACATAAGCAAATAGATAAATGCATGTTTTGCCAAAGATGATTTGATGCATATCCCCTCCCCCAATATTCATACAATTATTACTTTTCAGGAGAAAAATCTGTACCAAATGGCAAATTTTGATACAACACTTTAGCTATTAGACTATGCTGGTTCCCTGTTAACAACTGTTGATATTAAATATGGAGTCCTTTGTGGTTTTTGAGCTTGGCTGTTTGTTTGCAGGTGTTTCATTACCCAGCTAGATGCATTATCAATGCAAGGAGTGTATGTTTTGCTCCCTGCAGTATATAAAGTATTCACTGTATCTAAAAAGGGAGTACTCCCCACTCTTACTTACACTTCAGATGTTACATAGTTGGATTACAAAACATTTGTAAACAGCCAAACTCAGAAAGCATAGAGGATTCCATAGTTCAACCCTGAACTATAGATATGTTCTATTGAAATTAAATATGCTTGGTCTGATTTTGTGGAAGTTAATCTGGAAGGAAATTGATAGCCAACAAACTTTTGCTATGAGCCCAAGTCCTATATCCCAGATCCTGAAAATACCAGACAACTAATGTCATTATGTTTTGAAATTCTGTACAGTAGTCAGAATATTGTTGCTGTAATTCACAAACTTGTTTGGTGTGTGCCTTCTAGTCAATGTTGCCTGCCCAGACAAGTCAGCGGTTTGTCATTGCCTCTTTCTTAGGGCTGAGAGTGATAACTGGCCCAATGTCACCCAGATAGTGTCACAACAAAATAGGACTAGAATTCAGTTTCCCAATTTCTTAATCATCATACTAAACTGGCTCTTACCACAAAAGTCTAAGCCACAATACATGTTTTAGTCTTTGGCCTAATATGTAGTTTCCCACAATACAGTTATGTCCTGACCATCCTAAACTTATGCACAATATAGTCTTCATCTTATCCTCAACCCGTGAGTAAAACTAACATTTTCAGAGAACATAATATAAGTCAGCACTATCATACTACAACTTTTTTATGTGCAAAATCTATAATGCTCTAACACAAGGGTCCCCAATCCCCGGCTTGTGGACCAGTACCAGTCTGCAGCATGCCAGCAACCGGTCCGTGCAAACAAGTGAAGTCACATCTGCGGAATATAGGCAGCATGCAAAACCACGCCCCCTTTTGTCTGTAGAAAACCTTTCTCCATGGAACTGGTCCCCGGTGTCCAAAAGGTTGGGAGCCACTGCTCTAACACTCATGATCATGGAGGCAAAGGCAGATGATCTATTGAGAATCAGAGAATCAGAATGAGAGGTGAGTTTTTGGCAGTGTTAGGAAATGCAGGACCGCTCTCTCTCCTCTGGTTACTGGTTATCCTCCACTACAGTAATTTGTCTCTTAGGCTTTACCCTCTCTGTGAGCAATGTATTCCATGAGCTTCCTTTTTTGCCTGTGATCCCCTCAATTTCTATCCATGCTTGCAAGATGCAGACATCCTTTACTTTGTTTGAGAAGAAAAAAGGGATGTATTATCACTAGTTCATTTGATACTGTTCTGAAATGAACCCAGCAGATATCTTGACTTGAATTGCAGTGGCCATTCATTTTCTTCAGAAAAGACTGAGAAATGAGGTTTTGCAGCTTATTTGCTAGTTGCAGCTTATTTGCAGCTTATTTGCAGCTTATTTGCTAGTTTCTATCAGTTCTCTTCACTCTTCCTTTGAAGTAAAAGATATGGATGCCAGTTTCAGTTTTCTTGTTCTACAAAATATTCTTTTCTTGTTCTACAACTTCCTCTCTAAGGAAGTTGGCTTTTATTTGACTTAAAAAAATATTGGAAGATGCTCAAGGGTGTTGGGTGTGCAAGGACAAACAAATAATCTAGCCTGGAGAAGTCCAAACAGATTCCCTAATTCAGATCCTTCCCATTCCTGTGCAACATCTTAATTGGTTAATGTTTTTCCTAATGATTGATGACATGTTGAAAGGGGATTATATGAAAGCCAGAGGAGAAAACTGATTCCTTGCCTGTAACAACAGATACATTTACAAATCAGGCCAAAAACATTCATAATGAGTTGAAACAGATGCAGTAGAGATAAGATAAGGATTTGCAATAGGACATTACATTTTGTGCGAAAGTTATTTCAGTAATAGGTGGCTAGTGCTCAATAGTGAAGACAAGTTGTTTAGACTATCACAAATCTCTTTGTTGTTTGGAATAAGGTTACCCCATAATTTTCCAAAGTTGACAATGTATTTTTCAGGGGGGAGAAGAAACTAACCAATTCCCAAAGATAATGATATTATTTCTACTATGTCTGGAGTCACCATAGTTTTCTTATGATTTCTTTTAATTAGAAACTAATCTTAATTGGAAATTTATGAAGTTGCCTTGTGCTGAGCCACTTTCCTGGAACAACTAATTTACTATCAATATCAACTGGCAGCAGCTAATTAGTTTCACTTAGGAGTTCTTTCAGACTATCTAGAAACGCTGGAGTTAAAATTGCAAACTTTTTATGAGGAAAACAGGTGTTTTCAACTGAGCCATGGGTACTTCTTATTTAAAGCATCATTAATATGTGTAAACGGCTTCATGACCTTTTAAAGGAATGCCTTATTACACTGTCTGTCTTTGTTTCCTTTCACAGAAAAATTAGAGGGTTTTCTTCTCTTTAAAGTAGCCACTTATTTAATCAATAACATGTGACACCAGACCCAATGCAACTTCATCACGGAGGGTTGCAGGACACGACTATACTGTTTAAAGGTATGTGAAAGAAAGTTTGCAATGATGACCAGAACAGGATGCTTGGGAAGATGAAGCAGCAAAAAGATTCTTCTTTGACCATTCTTTGCTATAATTAAGTGGCTATTTTTTCAGTAAAAAGAGATAGCATGAGTTTCTTGCTACTATTCATGATGTCTGATAATTATCAATAGCAAATCATATATAATGAGATCTATTAGAGCTAATCACTGGCCTGGATTGAAAGGCAAAAAAAAATACTTTGGTGAGTACAAGGGTGAGGAACTCATGCAGGGATCCCACAGTATACTCTCTATATGTATTAAAGGAAATATTCTATAATTCAGCAGTAACCTGCAGGAAACAAGAATAGACATCTTAGTATTTCACAAAGAATGAATATATCCATGCCATTCACAGGACGTTTCACAAAGAAATTGTGTTAGATTTGCTTCGAGCAAAACTGTAGTACTGAAAAGAATCTGACAGTCATATACACTGAGGAGTGTTCCATCCATCCATCCATCCATCCATCCATCCATCCATCCATCCATCCATCCATCCATCCATCCATCCATCTGTATCTAACAGTATGGCTCCTATTTTCCATCTTGATAAAGATGCTTGTTTGTTGCAGCAAACCAATAAAGAATCTTGTGACATCTTGAAGACTGACATGTTTTCTATGGAAGGAGATTCTGTGGACTAAAGCCTTCATCAGATGTATGGATTATTATCACAAATTGGCAGGTAGAGGAGAAAAATGAATACGGTCAGAGGGAAATGAAGTGCAGAAGATAACATGTTGTGACTGCTCACAAGCAGTGGTGATAACAAATGTACCAGACACTGTTAACTTCCCTAATAGCTGAATTATTTGCAAAATTCAGAGGCATATATTATGAATAAGAAATGTACCGCATTAGCTAGTTCCTATTTGCATTTAGTCATATACAAATTGTTATACCTACAATTAAAAGCTTAGGGAAGAATAAAAACAGCTAAATTATAGAGAAGAGGAATAATAAATAAGCTCACAAAATTTGGGAAGATTTGTTTTTATTCAGCCTAATGACACATATCCACTTTTACACACATACATGCTTTTTTTAAAACAAAAGCTGATGTAATACCAAGAATCACTAAATGAGATGATTATGGAAGACTCAAACTATCTTGACATAACTAATCACAGCCAATATTTAAGTCCTTCACTGGAGAAAGCACATTTATTTAATTTATTCAATTTACATGCTGCCCATCTCCTTAGTAGGGCTGCTCTAATTTAGTACTAGATCAGGGGTGTCAAACTCTATTTCATTGAGGGCCACATTAGGGTTGTGTTTGATCTCAGGGGGTGGGGATGTGTGGCCAGGGTGGGCGTGGCCAGCTCGACATCACTTGTGTTGGGGGCACCTGTGGTGGCCCGAGCACTATGCCAGTGAAAACGGCCTCCTGCAACCCTCTGCCAGTGAAAACGGAGCTTGGGAGGGCCGAACAACAGAGCTTGGGAGCCTGTTTTCGCTGGCAGAAGCACCATGGGCCAGTCCTTTGCTGTTTCCTGGGCGGCCCCATGGGCCAGATCTAAGTACCCCGCAGGTTGGATCCAGGCCCCGGGCCTTGTGTCTAGTACACTCCTGTACTAGATAAATCAATAGAAACATAACAATTATGTATAGGAGCCAGTTTGATCTCATTATGAAGGCATCAGACTAGAAAGCAGTAAATGGTGAATTTTAATCCCACCTTAGCTATGAAAGCCAGCCAGGTGACCTTGGGCCTGTCATTCTCTCTCAGCCCAACTCATCTCACAGTTGTGGTTGTTGTAGGGAAAATAAGAAGAGGAAGATATATTGAATATGTGTAGTGGCTTGTGTTATTTGTAAAAATAATAAAGGCAGGAAACAAACAAGCAAACAAATAAATAAAAAAATATATCAATATACAAGCTCATTAATAGAAAGACTGACTTGCACCATTTTTTTCACCAGAATTTAAATAATGTAGGTTTTTTTTAAAAGATAGCAGACTTGACCAAATTTCTCTATGCTCCATAGATGAGAAAATATATTATATGATTAATTTTAAAAATCACTGGCCTATGGTCTGTAGCTCATTTTTATTTTACATGCCAGACTTTCCTCTTTGCAATCTGGATGGGAATCAGAAGTCTCTCAGAATTCTGATCAGTAATATTTATTAGAAGGACAGTTAAGGTTACAACATGAGAATTCCAGCAGGAATTTTATTTTCAGTTGAGGCATATAGACAATTTATGGCAGCAAAACCATCTGTCATGTTTTTATCCTTTGTAAGGGTATATAGGAATGACCTTGAGGGAGAGAGGAGGGAGAGCCACAGACTGGACAACTGATGTGTAAAAGATGTTTCAGCCCACTGGAGGAGGAAAGGTTAGGGTTTTAAAAGGGTCACTCCCTAGTTTTCAGGAGAGTTAAACGGAAAGGAGAGGAAAATACTTTTATTACTGTAATCTTACAATAAAGATAGAGCTAGTATTCCCAGTTATGCTTCTTGTCTGGACATATTGTCTGCATATTGAAGAAATATGCAGGATTGGGCTAGAAGCCTGTTGTTTTTGTGTAGGTGGTGGGGAGCCTCACTCTGATCATTTGGTAACTGCTATTCTGTTACTTATCAGTGTGTTGATGTCTCACTCCAGATTTCCTTCAAGGCACCAAGTATCAGAGACTTTTCAAAGTGCTGGAATTACCAGGTTTGCACATTATAACTAACCCAGCAATTCCCTTCCTGCCCAATTTGTTCACTGGATCAATTGTTCTTCTGGCAATTTTAGACTTCTCAGCTGGCATAAATCAGGCTGGAAGTCATTTGTTTCTTTCCTTTCTTTGTTTCGTTTTAATGTTTTTAAGTAGAAAATAACTCCCTTCATAGCATCATTTGGATTGGTAGGCAGGGTTTATTGGTGATACCTATTTCTAACCATTTATGTCTCCTTTTCATGTCCACAGAAGTGGATAAAAACCATAATAGCTTTGCAGATGGAGTCTTTTTCAGATGTCATTTCTGCTAGGGCTGGAAGAAAGGTTTAGTTCAGCAGTTTAGATGACATTGAGAGCTTAATCCTGAACAGATCTGTATCTGTTCAGTCAATTGATTCAGTTTTACTATTTACATTGAATACTTTGAATGGTACTATTATTGTCATGGCCTCATTGGAGCTCGGTTCGGAAGAGGAAGAAGTTGAACTGGGACCATTCGACAGGGATAGCACGTTTCCCTTGGAATGTTTGGAGAGGCCAGGTACTGAAGATGATGCTGTCCCAGGCCCCTCAGGCATTATGGGAGGTGGTTGACAGGGTGGAGACAGGGGAGGATCCCCTCTGATGAGGAACAGCTGCCTCCTCCGCTCGATCCAAGGACATAGAGAATAGAATGCAGGTATGTTTAAAGGATGGCTGCAAGGCTACTTGGGAGAAGGTCACCATGCCCCTCCTCACAAGGAACACCTGGTTGAGTTGACTTCAGGAGAAGCTGCGGAAGGGGGGGGATTTGTTTTGGCTTACACTCCCCCAGCTTTGACTCGTGTTGCTACCTGTGCTTTGCCTTTGCCTTTGCCTTGTGAACAGCCTTTTGCCTCATGGACTTGCTTTGCCTTGTGGGCTTGCCTTTGGCCTTGTGAACTTGCTTGGACTTTGTACCTTGACTCTTGACCTTGTCCTGTGAGCTTGCACCTTCTCTTTGGATTTTCTTTATTGTTTACTGGCTTTTGTTTGGGGGACTAAGTGTGGCTGCCTTCAGGGTACTGTGGGTTGGAGGCTTACTGGCTGTTGTAGGGTTGTTTGTTGTGAGCAATAAAGGACTCCATTTATGACTGTCTCTGCCTAAGTGACCTGGGTCATAACAGTTATATACATCCTGCAAACAGAGCCAGTGAGTCTTCTGATTGACTTGGATTAGAAATAACTTAGTTCAGCTACAGTAGAGTCAACTCATAGAAAACAAGTGGTATAATAGAAAGGGGACTTGTGAGAAAAGGAACTTTTTCTGGAGATATCAAACTCTTTCATTTGATCAGAGCAGAATGCATTGATGTGTGAAATCAAGAAAGGATCACAAAAGAAGAAATATTGATGAGAAGGTTTTTTTTCTTCCATTTCTTGTTGATACAATCAGCTGTGCAATCGTATTTGATAATACATATCTAATTTCCCTTTTTCTACATCAATTGCATATATTACTATTTATTATAAAAACAAAAGGTCCTTCAGTGCTCTGTCAGTCAATTGGACAAGGTGGCCATCCAACTGGGCAAGGAACCCACAAGTCTCTTAGCAAATGTCTCTTAAGGCTAATACCCATCCATCCCCAGACTTCCATGAATTGGGCCAACCCTGCTTTGAAGCCAGCCAACCTGGTAGCAGCACCACATTTTGTGGTAGTGAATTCCAAACTGTAATTATATATACAATTTACTTAATCCAATTAGATTAAATCTTACTTAGCAGCTATAGTCATACACCGTGCTGAACTTGAATAATGTTCATGAATTGGGTTTTTATGACTTAGCATGTTATTGAAATGCTCTTTTGGTAAGTTCATGGTTCAATGTATTTTGTGCACCTGGAAATATTGATGAATTGGGCAGCCGTGCTAATGTATGTGTACCTTATATGACTGTAATATACATGCTGGGCCAGGATGCAGTTCCTTGGCAAACAGCAAGAATATTTATGCCTGGGATTCCTGGGAGGCCCAAACAACAATCACAATCAGTGAACACTGATTTTTGATTCATTTATTGCTATAAATCAATAGATTAACACTGACTTTGGAGTATATTGTTAAGCTGGATGGAAAATTGAACACTTGCAAGCATTATGGCATTAAATTAAACCATGTGGCCAAACAAAGGGAATTAAATTTGAAAAGATGGCAAAGTACAGTGTGGAAAAATGTGCATTGATAAAACACCCAAAAGAAACAACAATAATTATTAAATATGCTCCTATTATTACTTATAACTTCTGGGAAAACTTCTAACTTTTGCCCTCCATTTCAGATTGAAATAAAGTTCTAGTTTTTATTTTTCGAAGTACAATGACAGCAAGGCACATCTGGATGACTCTCTTGCATTCACAGATGGAACTGAGCAAATACTTCACAGTGAATAATTTATTCAGCAGATAAATGTAATGTTCCCAACTTGATCATGAACAGATCATGAAATTCCTCTTTATTCAAAATTATTCATGAAGTTCTTCAGCAGATGACTTTCTATTCACATCTGGTGCACAGAGAGTTTGCCTCTCATATTTGCAATTTGCAATTCATACTTGCTCAATAAGACTTATGAAAGATTTGGTATTCTTTCCACTTTCAGGCAAGATGAACCAACCTAACCAAAAGAAAGTGTGAACTGTGCATTGCTGGTGTTGGGTGGGTAGAGTCATAATGATACAGCCTTGTCTCCAGATTATGCTGAATTTTGTGTTTTGGTATAGTTGGGAATTTCTTGTTCCTATTCTGTCCCTGTTTGAGAGGGACAACACAGGTTACTTCTGGTATATAACACAACACCCAACAGACCAGGAGCATGCCTATTAAAGCCTTTAATTGTGCTATGCCTTATTCTCTGCAAGCAGCTGAAAATAGACTTTATAATATTTTACATCTCATCAGAACCTCCTGGCTTAAATTAATATACATAATGAACGGAACTGGGCTTTTAAAACAAAATTTCTCAAGCTATAATGAGAAAGTACAAAAGCCTAACCTATAGACATGATTCTGCAACAATACGGGATTTTATGGTGCTCTCCAGATGTCTTGAGATTACAGCTTTCATGACTCCTACCCAGCATGGCCTATATCACCTTAAATATCTAGGAACTGTCACCCTGAAGCATCTGGACGGCATGAAGTTAAAGGACATGATTTATGAGATAAATGAAAATATGAAGACTCAAGCAAGCAATATACTAACCAACAAACTGACAAAAAGAAAAACATGTTCTCTGATGACTATAGAAAAAATACTCATCCCAAGGAATAGTGAACGGCAATGAGTTCTGGAAACCTCAAAGTATAAGTAGCCCTTGATGCACAACTGTAATGGAGCCTGGAATTTCCATTGAATATTATGATGATTGTAAGTGGGGGCATCCACATGACCCATTCAATTTTACAACATTTTTTTGGTGGTTATTAACATGGAGGTTTAATCAAACAGTGTGGTTATTACGTGCACCTATTCTCTGTAATGGGCATTTTTTTTTGCCAGAAACCAGAAATGCTAGTTTCCAGCAAAAATGTCACAAATTGTGGTCACATGATCACAGGATGCTACAATTCCATTCCAACAGCTTTCTCCCATCCACCCGATTCCCCTGTAACCAATAAATGCAGGCTGGTTGCCAAGCACCAGAAATGTGATTACAGGATTATGGAGGGGGAGAGATGGCTGTTGGAACTTCAAATATGGATTGTAAATATCTTTTTTTGGGGTGGTGGGTCCTTGTAATTTCAAATGTTCTCTAAAGGACCAGTCATAAGTTGAGGACCACCTATATAATGAATGAGCTAGCTTTGAGAAAAACAAGAATATTGTGGGAAAACATTTTTGTCCTGATTATGTACAATGGACATGTCACAAGTAATATAGTGCATAAACACAGTGCACAGTATTGGGATTGGCACCAGGAATTAACAGATTCTAGTTTGTCCCTTGCAACGGAATCCCAAAAGTGCCTTTTCAAGTGGCAATTGGACTTTCTTGTTTTTTTTTGAAGATGTTTCGCTTCTCATCCAAGAAGCTTCTTCAGATCTGACTGGATGGTGTGGAATGGAAAGATTTATATTCCTTGCAGACAGCTGGTCATTTGACCACTTCACAAACACATGACACAACATAGGAGAACAAATCCATCAGGACAAGATTCGGCAGTCCATCTGTATTTAAAAGACAAAGAGCACTCTTTTGAAGACACCACAGTCCACATTTTGGACGGAGAGGACCATTTGTTTGAAAGAGGGATTAAAAAAAGGCCATCTATGTCAAAATTGAACAGCCCTCTCTCAACAGAGGGTGAGGGATACAACATCATCTATGTCCAATCTACAACACAGTCCTTTCAACGGTTCCAAAAAGCATCCACATCTGTTTGCACCACTCAAGTGACCCTGATGGCACAGATAAACCTCCAGGTGGCCTCAACGACACTAAAAGAATACAAATGACCAGCTTTCTGCAAGGAATATAAATCCTTCAATTTCCCACCATCCAGTCAGAGCTGAAGAAGGTTCTTGGATGAGAAGTGAAACATCTTCAAAGAAAAACAAGAAAGTCCAAAGGTCCTTGAAAAAGCATCTCTAGGACAACCATGACCTGGATGAACAAGACTCTCCATAGACAATTTGCAATGGAAATTCATGGGGTGGACCAGCTTCTCTTTCTTTCAGTCAAACAACTCACAAGGTTGTTGTTGTGAAGGAAAATGGGCATAGATAGTGTTAGGTAAGCTCCCTTGAGCCCCTGAATGAAGAAGAGGATTATATTTGAAATAAAGAAAGTCATGGAAATGAGCACCAAGTCATTCAGGGTATATATTCTCATGAGAAAACTCTGAGCTGTTTGGTCTCATATTTCAAATCTTATTTATTTGATATTTGATCCACCTTTTAGTCCATGCATGAATGGCATGCAAAAAGGCTGCGCTGATGAATCCCAACTTGTATTCTCTTGTGTAAAACTCACAGCTTCCATCTTCCTCACAGGTTTTAACAAATATTACAAAAAGTAACATGAAACTGAGTGAAACTATTGTAATTGAATTTCACAAAGAAGGGATATGGAGGTATGTAGTCCTCTTACACAGAAAGAAATAATGAAATGGAAAAACCTGCACCAATAAGAAACATTATGGTCTCAGAACAAATGGCAATGCCAATACTGTAGAAGGGATTTGTTTTAAAGTGGTGTACAAAACTAGACCAAGCCACAAGCTAAAAATAACACAGCTGGAATTTAAAAACATCACATCTAAAGTTTGCAAAATAGTTCCCCAACTTCCTAACTGCAGCTCAAAAGTGCCTCAACCACATAATGGGTTAGAGCCACCCCTGCTGGTCCAGAGAAGTACAAATTAGGCCTCTCTGCATGAGATGTACACTCACAGGAGAGGGTCTGTGGCATTTCCATTTCTGGTCTCCATCCTAGTTGACATCTTTACTTCCCCCCATGGGATCAATAGAAGCTGGGCTTAGCAGATGTTGCAAGCAGGAAAGAACAGTCAGATCAGGCATACATACTGTAGTAGAACTTTTTGTAAATGTCTGCAGCAACCACAATTCTTTTTTTGCCACTCTTCAAACCGCTTATATTTCCTCTACTTTCTTTATTTTACGTAAACAATAATTATGCCTCCTAATAAAGGGATTTTTCTAAGAGTCTCTTACAATCATTAAAATCACAATTACTGGTAATTACTAAGATGGCATTTTCCCCCCTGTTCTGTTGCACGTCTTACATCATTTTGATCCTCCCTGGCTGTTCACAATTCTCAGTCTGAAAAAAGCCCAATAGAAAGATTTTACTGGAACACAGGAAGCCAAGGAGGCTGCAAGCCACCGGAGAGAAGGATCACACCATTTAAGATAGACCATTAAGACACACCTCTTGGCTATTCAGTACATACGTGTGAAAACACCGTATTCCAGACATTAATCTTTCTCTAAAATGTTCTTGTCCTTTGAAAGACATTTTGAAAATACATTCATTTTTGTTGATGAGAATTGATGGGAAAAAAAGGGAAGATTTTCCCTCCTGCGTGGTAGGTTTTAAAAGGAATTACTCTTGTATGATATGCAGATCATTCATCACTCAATTGTGTGAGATTCCAGATTCACCCTCCTAGTCAAGACACCCATGGGAAACATAATCCAATCTTTAGTTATATATGTTTGAAGATTAGAATAATTTAGATCATTAAGCAGCCACATTGAGAAACAGCAAACTGCCTCCTAAGACAGGTGGCTGCTGTAGCCACTTCATGATGTATCTCTTTAAATATCTGCTCAGATTGATGTCTGTAGGTGGATGCACAGCTGCTGGATGGAGCATGAGTACTGCTTTTGCTGCCAGAAAAAAAGTCCACAGAAGGGAGTATATAACAGGAAAAAACAATGGGACAGACAGCGGGTGGATATGAAAGATACATCTTCCTATTCAAGCAGTGGAGACTTCAAGGCTTCAGATCAACAGACTAAGAACCCTCCCAGGGCAGAAGGAGAACCCTTCATAATATTCTTTTTTCATTTAATTATTACTATCATCTGGTTTTGTTTTGTTTTGCTTTGTTTTTGATTTTTTTTTGGTAATATCTGGTTTGCTAGTTTCTACAGGAATTCCTTCTTACCCCAAAACAACTTTTTGATCCCTTTCTTGTAATGCATCCTGAATTCAATCAAAATAGTTTTACCTCAAAACTTCTGAACTGAAGTCTGTAATTGTTCTTTGGATCAGTCACTCTGTACGCACTTTGACTGTGGGATTCGTTGGGCCCAAACCATCTGCCACACAGTTCTCAAATCCTCTTAGGGATTGTATGGTTCATAGTCATTTCCTTGTGAGCCTTCTAACACAACACTTTTCTTCCCTTGCTTTCCCCTACCCCGCATTTTTCTTTTGCATGTCTAGATAGATCTATACATATATTTTTATACATTTAGGCAAAACACTCACTGAGTTCTTGTAGTCTTCTGTTTCTTAGGCACAACCCAACCACCTTGTAACCTCAGATCTCCTCCACTGGGTATATGATCCTAATCCTGATACTTTCAGGCCTTCTTAAAATATCAGGAGCTATGCCTTCAGGAGAGAAAGTTATGTCAGTGTAAATGATTGACTTTCAATCACCTTTAGGTCAAATCCACATTTTCTGCTTGGAGCATCACAGCTATCACTGTTTCCACAGTGCATGAATGAATGAGACAACATTCCTTCCATTCCCAGTCCATTATAAATGCATGCCATATGTGTTTTCCACATTCAGTTCAAAATGGCTGCTTTTGATCTGACACAGCACAAACCCTTCCAGTGCTTCATTTCATTTTAGTAATAACTCCACCTCTGACTGGATGCAGTAGCTGGCATGTCTTCTCTACCAGCACACACAAGAGACAGTTGGTAAAGCTGGTGTTCCTATATAGATTGGAAGAGCAAGAAGGAGGGGAATGGCCAATTGGGTCTTGCAATGTTAACATGGTCTGGGCGGCTGTCCAGTTGTCCTGTCATCAGTCTGTTGTTTGTTATTAGCGTATTGTGTATTCTCCTGCACACCCAAAGACTGTGTATCTTGTTTCCAAGCTGAGTCTCCATGTTATCATCATCCACCAGATTATACAATGGTTGGTTTTCCTATTTCCTTTAAACTAGGAATAAGCAATTACAATCAAGATCCAGATTCAGCTCTTAGCCTTTTTTTTTTGTGATTGCCAGAGCAGAAGACTAAAGAAAAGAAATTTGTTAAGTCAATCATAGATAACACTCATAGTAGACTTTGTTTTTCCTGTCTCCATACAACTGAGAAAAAAAGATTAAAGATCTCACATCCTCCTGCACTGTTTACTTACATTGCCACTGTATTGTTTGGCTGCTAAAATATGAAAAAAAAAAGTCTGCTAAAAAAAGTGCCTATTTCTGTTTTAAACAAGGCAATCCAAAGTTTATCAACTGAATGTCATTCTCCAAATCCTGTTTTGCTATTTTCTGAGGGCTTGATATTTTCTGTAAAAATATGGCCACCAACCCAGGAAGAAGGAAAATGCTAATGGGCGTGAACCTACATTATTTATGACTGGGCACATATTCCATGGCAGTAATTTTGTGAAATGGCATTGGTCTCTTCTGATGATGTAGTTCATTTCCTGGGGACAGTGTGGTATGGGCCCTTCAATTTAAAATGTGATTATTGACTCCCAAATATTGTATTTACCTTCAGGACACTGTAAAATCCATTATGTGTCCAATAGACCAATAAACAACCCTCCCCCCCCCCATATTTCTATCTTTGTTGGCATGTTTACATTTTGCTTAAAGGTTTTTTTACACTATTTGATTAAAAAAGATGGATGTTTTCTCAATATCTTTATTCTACATCCTTTTTAGAGGTATTGCTCAAAAAGAGATTTCTCCTTCAGCAGAATTCAGCTGAAGCTAATGACAGTTAATCAAGACACACAGGTATGGAAGTACGTTGAATGGGTGTGTGGTGCTTTTAAATATCCTTCAAAATTCTAACTTTGAGTGAATGTCCACATCTATCAGCCTGAGCAGAACTCAAAGATGAGTTACAACTCAGAGTTGTCTCCAGGAAAAATGTGCATTTTGACCTAGTGAGTCCTGGTTGTCTTGAACATATATAACTTGCACTGAAAAATCATAAGATGTGTACAAGATGTCTTCAATCGAATAAGACCTGGATGCTCCAGATATGAAGGAAAAGCAAAACTTGATTACAGTTAGGCTAGGACTTTTGCACGAATCTTTTACAGAGCAGAAAGAAATAGCAGAAGACAGAGGAGAAGGAAGACCATAACTAATGATGTAGGAGGAACTGTCTTTGTATTTTGGTCTTATACCGATAGGAAAACAATACCAGTTTGCAAATGAGAAACTGATGCAAAATGTTTTCAGTGGTTCATCTAAATGCTCTAAGTACAGTATATATTCTAATAAATAACAGTGATAGCTGGACACAAATGAGTAGTGCAACAAGTTTGATTTATGAAGAACTATTCTCTCTGAGAAACATGAGGGAATTGGACTGGAAACTCAGGGAGCTCCTGCTGTCAGGGAAGCCACATCAGCATTAGCACTAATTGAACCTCATCTGTAGTAATCAGGAAGGCTGGAGCTTGGCTGAGCCTTTTACAGTATAAAATAGCAACGAAGTGAATTGGAATCAAGGAAGTATTTTCAAACTGAGCAGCAGAATTGGTAATTGAAAGAAATGCCATAAGGATGATTGAAAAGAAAGAGATTCTGAGCTGCTGTTTAATTATGCCTGAATCAGAGGCAGTTGATAATTCTTCCACACCAAGATTCAAAGACATAATAGCTGCATTGTTTTCTCTTGTCTAATAGATACACCCCTTCTTATTTTATGATTAAAAAGTCTTTGTGATCATGAATGAAAGCAACATAAAAATATGTATAGGCTAGGAAAAAAGAAGCTTCCTACCCCTTTCGCTTCTTTTCTGCCTTGGATGAATAAATAATTCAAACTATTCACTGGTTTAAATGCTGAATGAAGGCTGTATCGTGTTGGCTGAGCTTCCACATTTGAGGGATAAGTTTTAGCCAAGACTTTTAATGGGCAGGCCTTATGATACATCGAGGTTGGACTTGTCTTAGATGGCAGATCTAAGGTGGAAGGTGGCAACCAAGGATTAGAAGAGAATATTGTGTGCTACACATTATTATTATTATTTTGACTACTCCCTGAACTACTTGTCTAACTGATGCAGTGGAGGAAACTTCGGTGTTGAAGAATTATCAGTGGTCAATGACTGTAATAACTGTGATTGATTGGCTCAAGAACCAGCCAAGAACCAGTCAAGTTTGACCATGGAATGGAGAGAGTGCACACCCTTTCCTTTGCCTCAGGAAGCATGGTGTTCTTAGCTGGTCTGATTATTGGTAATGATGTGCAATAAGCAATACAAGACAATGTGGGACATCTTTACTGGTCCCAGGAACCCTATTCTCCACATCCAGATTTTAATGCTGGAAGTTCGGAGGAAATGTTGGTATGTAAGAAGCAAGCTGTTAGCAATTATAGTTTGCTTCACTGTGTTACTGATTGTTGTGGATTATAATATATATAGTTGATCCTGCAAGTTGTTGAAATACACATTGATTTATAAAAACATACTCTATTTTGATGTATCTCATGGTTTGAATAAATATTTGTGTTTCTTTCCAGGTTATTCAGCAATCTTACCTGAAAAAAATGACCTGAGTTATACAAACTACAGCATTGCCATTTCTGACATATATGATTGAACTACTAAGCAATTACACTCTGGATAGGACGTGCATTGCCAGGGATTTCTTGCTGGATTCTCCCATAATAGGCCCCTGCCATCCCCTAATCTAAAGGCAGATAGTCAGTTATTATTGTACCAATAGATATATTTTCCCCATATCCTCAGTACCAGTGCTTCTTCTTCTGAAGGATTGTATAAATGCTTGCATTACTGTTATTGCTAATTTTTTACAATTTTATGACTGATTTATTTGTACATCATTTCTAGATTGTGCACTTCAGCAAAGGATTCAAAGGAGATTGCCATTTGATGAAAACCATTAAAACAGCAATCTGACTAAATCAGGTAATCAGGCAAGCAAACTAAACCAGATAGCCATTGTACAATTAATGTCCATAAACCCTGAAGAATAACTAACTTTTTAAAGCTTTCCTACAGGTCAGAATTACTTACTTCAGAAGAAACAGAATTCCAAAGAGCAAGGGGACACAGGCTTCTAAGAAAAATGGCATAATTTGAAATATTAACAGAGAATCAAGACAACTTACTAGAGTGTATATATAAAGAGTTATTCAGACGTGATGCAGGGATAGGACAAATAAAAAAAAAGTATAGAAAACTGAAGAACTAAAACTAAAGAATCAGTCACAACACACTAATGGGAAAAATTATGAAACTAATCTATAAAATTCATCTCAAATTATAACAGAGGAGAAAACTGGTACAAAATGTTCTATAAATAGTATATAATTCCGCCAATAATTGCCAAAAAAGACAAACTGTTCAATATAAATGTTGGAAATGATATGAGACAGAAGGAACATTTTACCATATGTAGTGAACATGTAAAAACACACACAGACAAAAGAACTGGAAAGAATTACACAGTGCTACTGAGAGAATTTTTAGAAACCAAATTTGAAATGAAATGATAGGCATAATTACTAGGCATAATTCCAAAACATATTAACCCCAAAAATCACAGTTTAGTAAGATATATGTCTATGGTTGCAACGATAAATTTAACACAACATTGGAAAAGAGATACATTACTAAAGACATTACATTGGGAACTTAAACATCATGAATATGCCAAATTAACAATATATAATCACAACAGAAGCTTAACTAAATTTAAACAAGACTGACTTCTATACATACTATATGTAGTATATAATGCAGCAAGATAGATGTCAAGTTTTTAGATTATAGTGTTAAGTAGGAAAAGAATTGACTAACAAATTGAAATCAGAAGCACACAAAATTTAAAATGTTTATAAATATAGAACATTCATTAGTGTACAACAAAAGGAAAGTTAGGAACTAATACTTATCTGTAATGTTTTAATAGTTTTTTCTCAAATTCTTAAATAATACTGTAGTTATTATTAAATAACTATTATTATTAGTGGAGATTTTGGCCCCTAGATCAGAAATTTTAATCCTTTCTCACATTATTAAAACAATTTACTGTACTTTGTTATTAATGGTTATTTTCTTATCAATAATATACTGAGAATTAATTGTAAAATCTCAATTACACTTTAGTCCATTTATTGGTATTATATTTCTGTATCAACTATTCTATTTTTGTTTTGTTTTCTCCCTTTGCTTGTTTCCCCCCGTCTTTTTTCTAATCTAATAGGACTAGAAGGGGTGCACTCCATCCAGGACTTGCCAAAAGGCATCTGAAACTGATCAGTGCTTTTTCCATTCTATGCCCAGTCGCAAATCCTGACTGCAGGAGCTCAAAAATATTTATTTACTTATGATTTGCTGCATCTGGAGCCTTACCATCTTTATTTTTATTTATTTTATTTTTACATTTATATACCGCCCCATTCCGAAGACTCGGGGCGGTTTACAGCTTATAAG
>JANHFL010001431.1:570202-584155 GCA_032468155.1 Oxyrhabdium leporinum
TTTTCCTTAGCTTAAGAACCGATTTGCCTACAGAAGCACTTCCCTTCAATCGGCAGCTTGAAATGCTATAGGTTGTCCTTGCATAACAACCCGGTCATTTAATGGCCATTCAAAGTTATAGTGGATCTCCCAGAACTATATAGGACCAGTTTTTGAAGTTCCCACGGATACACCCCCTTCCAGTTGTGTGATCACATTTTGGGTGCTTGGAAACGAGTTCTCATTCATGGCCATTTGTAGCATCCCGTGGTCCCGTGTCCACAATTTTAAACCTTTTTTTGGGGGGTGGGGGTGAGGGTGGGCTGCTTTCTGGCATTTACTTCCAGGGTCCAGCAAAAAAAAAAAAGCCCATTGGGTAGAATGGATTTCTTTAACGACCGCCGTGGTCACATAACAATTGCCAGGGTCAGTCAACAGCTACCGCAAAAAAGTCATAAAATTGGGTGCAGTCACACGGCGACCCGTTTAATGATCACAGCTTACAGCCATAACTCTGGGCACAATTATGGTAGTAAGTCAAGGGCTTCTTGTAAAATTGGTTACTCCCCCCCCCCACTTCCTAACACCAGGACCCCCTTTTCAAATGAGGGATACTCCTCATTTTATTGTTGGAGTGGAGTTGTGCGATGGTGTGTTCCGGCGGAGGGGGGGGTGGGGAAACCCCACAAGATTTTATGAATATTGATTAAAATTGAGTCCTAAATATCCGTCAGAATAGAGCTGGAAGGGACCTTGGAGGTCTTCTAGGCCAACCCCAGGCAGGAGACCCTATACCATTTCAGACAAGTTGTTGCCAGTCTCTTCTCAAAAGCCTCCAATGATGAAGCACTTACAACTTTTAAAGGCAAGCTGTTCCACTGGTTAGTTGTCTTCACAGTTAGGAAGTTTCTCCTCAATTCCAGGTTGCTTCTCCCCTTGATTAGTTTCCATCCATTGTTTCTTGTCTTTCCTTTTGGTGCTTTGGAAAATAAGTTGCCCTCCCCCCTCTTCTTTCTGGAAGCCTCTCAAATACTGGAATAAGGTTATCATATCATATCATATCATGAAACATTGCATCTGGTGCAAGAAACAGGCTGTTTTCTCTTGTATTCCCCAATAATTTTCTTTTCCATAAGATAATTTCCTCTTCCCTAGGACCTTCCTACTTAAGGAGAACTATTGTGAGGTTTTGCAAAGTTCTCTTACCAGGGTGAGAAGATCTGTGTGTATACAGTATTGCACGAGCCACAGGCGACCTGTCCTGTTCAATCTAGATCTTCACACACATGGTTCTTTGGCACTCACTAATCCCACCTGATCCATCCAGAATGGGGATTCTCTTGATACGGTGGTAGAAAACCTTGTCGGTCTGGTTTTACACATCAACAGTTATGATTCATGCAGTGGATTTAGCCAACTGTATTCAGAAATCATGATTAAGCAAATCCCAGTTTAGCATGATATTTTGGCAAGCAATTGCCTCCCTGGAGATTAAGTGAGAGTGGATTATTTCCTACTGTTTAAGAAAAGGGCCAGACAGCAATTGGATCCCAACCAATAGCTGCCCGATTTCTTGTCTGCAAAAAAAAAGAAGAAGAAGAAGATAGGAACAACTTCTGTTGTTGCATATTGTGTAGGCATTGTTGACACTTTGGGGCATGATTTCCTCCAGTCTGGTGATCTCTAGATCTTAAAACAGTGTCATCCTTCCTAAACTCTTTGCCCAGTAGAAGTTTTACATCAGGCTCTCCAAACTTGGCAACTTTAAGACTGCTGGAATTCAACTCCCAGAATTGGGAGCATGGCTGGGGTGAGGAATCGTGGGAGATGAATTCCACAAGTCTTGAAATTGACAAGTTTGGAGACCTCTGTCTGACACCAAGACATCCCCAGATCAAAGCAGACAGTGATAAAGTTTGCTACACAATAACCACTGCAAAATTTGCTTGCCCTAAAGTAAACCACTGATTTCTGTTTATGTATCCATCCCCAGCATTTGCTGAATATGAGTTGCTCTCTATCTGTTGGCATCTTTGACCATAACAGTATCTCCTCTGTGTTTTTTTGACAGATCGTGCTTTAGGGCTAAATTATACTTGACTGCATTTGCACACATTAAACTATAAACTATGTTTACGAGATACGGTATTTATGTAATACATAAATGCCGTAGCTTTTGTGGTTTGTGATTTATGTGATGTATTACTTCAGTCAATAATATTACGAAGCTAAATTCAGGATTTCTGTCGCTCTTTTTTTTAAACTTAGGTAGAAGGCTGAGCCATTTCCAAGAAACTCAAGATGCTATAAATGGAATATTGTGTTTTTCTTATAGTTTTTCTTATATAATAACACTATGTAGGTTAAGGCGAGAGTGAACTAATCATCTAATCAGTTTCATTGCAAGATGCAGCCAGTGAAAGAATTCCTAAGAAAAAGGCTGGTATTAAATAATTGATGTACAGTACATGAAGTTCCTTGTGAGTTAGGTTGGTGCTTCCGGGAACTGAGTCCCAAGGGTTCTGAGAAATCTGCCTTAAAATAGTCCTGTAAAGAAAAACATGTTTGAGCACTGAAACGTTTTGGTTTAGTATTGAATTTTTGTAAAACACAAAATATTTGGCTATAAAACAGTGAAAATCTTTGGAAAAACACGAACAACATAATTTTTTTAGATTTGCTGAGTGATCATTTAGGATAAAAGCAGTACGTAGTATTTTAAAATAGTTCTTGCTTCTATGTTTCTGATTAATAACCTAATGATTCCTTCAGTCAGTGGATTATTTGGCTCACAAAGGAAATACAGATTTTAATATAGATATTTGTCTTTCCTCCCCCAGTTTCTGAGCCTCAGATTTGCAGGTTAATACACTGTTACAGCCATTAAACTATCTCATGGCTAAAGTCTGAAAAATAAGAAGGAAACCAGAAGTAAAATAAACTGTAACAAGGAACAGATGAACTGTCAACTACTATTACTTAGTATTGGGGAAGGGGGTTATTTATTTACATTCAGCAGGGGGTTTAACCACTATTATTACTGCTATACTTTAAACAAGCTTCATTAAATCAGGTTTGTCCTAGGGAAGAAGTTTTTTGCTATATAATAACAGAATAACAGAGCTGGAGGGGACCTTGGAGGTCTTCTAGTCCAGCCCCCTGCCCAAGCAGGAGACCCTATACCATTCTGGACAAATGGCTGTCCAGTCTTTTCTTGAAAACCTCCAGTGTTGCAGCACCCATAGCTTCTGAAGTCAAAACCATTTCTTCTTTATTCTAGGTTGCCTCTCTCTTTAATGAGTTTCCATTCATTGTTTCTAAATCTTGGCTTCTTTGGAGAACAGTTTGAGGCAGCGCCGCCCACCCCATTCCCCCAATATTGGAACACTGCTATTGTGTCGCCCTACTCCTTCTTTTCACTAGACTAGACATATCTAATTCCTGTAAATGTTCTTCATATGTTTTAACTTAGCCATCTTTGCTCCTCTTCTCTGCACTCTTTCCAGAGTCTCAACACCAGATGACATATTCCAAGTGTGGTCTTACCAAGGACCTTATAAAGCAGTATTAACACTTCGTGTGATCTTTACTCTATCCCTTTGTTAATGCAGCCTAGGATTGCACTGGCTTTTTTTTTTTTGGGGGGGGGGCTTTTTAATAGAAATTGACAACACTCTGCAAGAGGAGAATGCTTTTCTGGTCAGTGAAAACAAAGCTAGGAAACAGATTCAGTAGTGCTTGGTATTGAAGTGGTGAAGATGTTGATAAGAACAGCTTGCCTTCAGAAGTTGTGGGAGCTTCCGCACTGGAGAAGACTGGACTGCCACCTGTCAGAAATGGTGTACGGACTCCTGCTTGGGTTGGGGGTTGGACTAGATGACCTGCAAGGTCCCTTCCAACTCTGTTAATCTGTTAAAGTTTATGCTCTTGGTAAGATTGACAATGAAGACGTCCATGGCCTGTTGTTTTATTTCCTTGCATTGCATATAAATTAACTGTGTCCTTAATAAAACAAACATTTTGAGGGACATAATTAATTTTATTTACATATTGTATGTAAATCACGTCCTTCTGTTTCGGTTACTTAAAATGTAAATAGTAAAAAAAAGTTTGACGTGCCAGCTGGGCTAAAAGTAAAGAAAAATACACCCTGGAGTTAAGTTTGTGATTGCATGCTTGGATTTATGCAATTTCTTTGGCAGTAGGGGAGGGATGAGCTATTGTTTTTAACTTCCTTGTTTACTCTTTAGCCTGAGCATACCTGCTGCTTTTCAAACCTGGCACTGCTTGGCTTTGCAACACAGCCAGGTATTGTTTCCTGTGGAGACCTCGGTAAACTTCTTGCTCTAATAACCTGTTTTTCTCGCAGTACAAAAATCCATGACCACTACCCCAGGACAGATTATGTAGAATTTATTGTAATTGTAGTCAGCAGTGTGGTGGTTTCCTGGAATATAGCAAAAAAAAAAAAAAAGGGGGGGGGGAAACCCAAGGTAAGTATTCATGACCTGACTATTGAAAGGAGAGTCCTTGGTGCTCTCTGAGCTTTGTTGTTTGCTTGCAGACATTTTATGACCCAACTAGGGAACATCATCAGTGCAAACGAGCGGAAGTAGTCCTCAATGGATGGCTGCGGTGGAGCCTAGAAGGACAGTTTTTCAGGTTGTGCTGGTTGTTAAACAGGTTATCTTGTGACGCAGTGAAAAAAGGAGTGTTAGGACTTCAAATGGAGGGAATGCAACTCCAACACCCTGAATGACTTACGAATGAGAATGTATAGAAGGAGCACTGTTGAAAGGCAACATTATAGGTGATATTATTGTTTCAGTTGTGAATATACCAATGAGATGGTCTCCTGGCCTGTAATAGCTCCATGGATTGTTTCCATCCTGGTGCTCCAAACTCAGCGGGCATTTCATCCTAAGCTTCCCAGAGACTGGATGGGACACCAGCAGCATCAGAAGCAGAAGCAGGAGGTCCATAATTCATGGAGCTTTATTAATCCTCTTCCTGTTTCTGACACCAACAGCAGGAACAGTTGGAAGAATTCAAAGCACTCTCAGTGGATGGAAATGCCAGTGACTTTCCTGATAGTAACAGAGAAACACTCAGCTTCACCTGGAAAGGAGAGAAAGGTAGATTCAAGAGCACAGATCCTGACTGTCCCAAAATTGGTTCCCACAGAGCATGTCCTAAGAAATTTATACTTTTCTGATAGAAGCTTCTTTGCATATGGCTTCAATCTACTGTCTCTAACAAAGGTACAGAGATATCAAAGACCCAGATGGTCATAATTACAGTGAGAAGCAACTTCTCCTCTTGGGACCCTGAGCTTTTTCTGCATGTGCAGAGTAGACGCTGGAGAAAAGCATGTGAGTGAAAAATTACAGACTCAGCCCTTTGGACTCTGTTCTCTAGTGGTTGTAGTCCTTCCTGTCAGGACATGTCCAGAAAGTGATGTTGGAGGAAGATAGTTCAACAACAAGGGAACTGACTTCTGCTGTCCTTCAACAAGGTCTCTTGTCTCCAATGACTGCAGGGGAAGCTCAGCCAGAGCTACAGAGTTTGGTAATTACAGTTAGAAGCAACTTCTCCTCTTTGGATCCTGAACTTCTTCTGGGCTCCATATTCAGTGGAGACGTGGGAGAAAAGTTTGCTTGTGAAAAGCCACAACTACAGTCCTGGGGTCAATTTCTGTAGTGGTTGTGGTTCTTCCTGTCAATACATATTAGGAAAGTGATGCTGGAGGAAGACCAAGGAGCTTCTACACCAGAGAATTGACTTCTGCTGTCCTTCAACTGGGTTACTTGTCTCCAGAGTCTGTGGAGAAGGTCACCTAGAAGTATGGAGTTTGGTGCCATTCTAGGTTGATGTCACATAACTCTTGTGCTGCCTGTCTTCTAATGCCAAGGAAGCAATCACTCCCCTTGAATTCTGCCTAATATGAAGAGTAGGACCTGTTTGGGATTTTCTTTTATATCAGAACTCCATATATGAATCTTAAATTGCAGCTGATTTTAAAATACTTGTGCCTGAAGTGAAATTTCCTTTCCCATCTTTTCTAGCCATATCAATTTTGAGATGAGAGGCAGGATAGGACAGCCTGTGGGCAGGGGTGGGCTTCAATATTTTTAGGTTCTCTGCCCTAATGACTGGCTGGGTGGGCGTAGCTAGGTGGTCATGTGACTGGGTGGGCATGGTCAATTCTGTTAATCTGTTAAATGTGATAAAAACTGGTAAAGTTGCTCTCTGCCACTTATTTCGGTGAGGGGAGAAAGCCTGCAACATCAATTTTTTTAAATGGTTTGGTTTAAGCATGGAATTTCAAGCAGGACAAAGCTTCCATTTTGAGTGTAAAATAGGCATTCACAAAACTATTTAAAAGCCCATTATCTGCAAGAACAAAAGGCTGGCTCAGTCCATGAACAAATGTGGGGGGAAACTCAGCTCTGCCTCTATGTTATATTTCTCTTTTAGGGAAAATATTCTGCCTTTGTAATATTTCCTAAAATATTTCATTTTTTTTAGGAGATGGGTGGGTGCTAACTTCCAACACTACCATAATGAGCTTTTAAATACTTTGAAAAGGCCCATGTTGCAGGCCTTTTAAAAAAAAACACATCAATTTTTAAGAATGGTTTAAGCATGGAATTTCAAGCAGGACAAAGCTGTCATTTTGAGTGTAACATGGGTCTTTTCAAAGTATCTCTGTATTTCAAGTTTGCATGTCCTTCTTGAGATCTATCCTTGCTTGATTCCTCTTTGCTTCAGTTTTTGTTTTACTCCTGAGGACTCTGGAGAATAAGTCCGTATCTTCTATTCTGTGATTAGAATACTATTATCATAGTTTACTAGCCTTTTCCTCAAGTTAAATATACTAAGTTTCTTTAACTGCTGCTTGTAGATTTTACCTTCTGAGCTCCTTATCATCTTTATTATTATTCTATGTACTTACTAATTCTTCAGCATCCTTTTTGTATTGTGGTAACACATTATTCCAGATGTGGTTGGATCAGTGTAATACAGAGCAAAACTATTGGTTCTTGTGATCTTGACAGTACCTCTGGCCTTGTGCCTAACAACTATACACAACTATAATTCCAAGACTCCTAAAGTCTAACCTGGTGCCTGAAACCAGTACATAAAACTCACTTTCCCCATAGTATTTTATTAATTGATTATAAACCATCAAATTTAAGCTCTTAGTGGCCACATAGATAGTTTTTTCTCCATGATGATCTGTTAACTGGTCCTTCAGGAGTTTAGTTATGATGTTTACTATGCTTTTATAATACCACCAGTTACTGAGGGCCGATAGATAAAGTAATTATCCAAAGGTTTGCCCATGCTGCTGTCTAAAACAGTCATAATAAACTCATTCCTAACCTTGCCCAATTTATCTGTTAATTCTTTAACAATACCATAAAAATCTTTTATAGTCTCAAAAGTATTGGCACACAACTTGATAAAACCAATATATCTGTCTTTGTTAGAGGTTTTCCCCCCTCAATACTGGCTTCAGTGGGGTATTTATCATTTTCAAACCAGGCATTGAAGATTAATTGCTTTGTGAATTGGCTTAATGCAGTTGTGCTGAGCTGCAGAAACCAACTAACAACTATTCTGAAACTGCAGTAAAGAAGCTTGCTTTTGTGAGAGAGAAAGACAATAGACAAGCTCTCTTTTTATAGTGGCTGCATTTTTTGGGGGTGGGGTGGGGGCTGCAGAGTGGGGAAGCTGAATTAAGGGTAGGTAAACCTGAGAAAAAAGTTAGTGGGACACTCATTGGCTCGGACATAATCCTTTCCTCCTTGTGAAACCTATTTTTTCCTCTCTTTCTCTTGTGGAACGAATTCAAGAGCTATACAAAATTATGCAGAAAGCCCATTTCTGTTTTTCATTAGCTTGGTTAAATAGCAAAGATCGGACAATTCATTTCTGAAGAAATATAAGGACTTTTGGAGGATGTGAGTGGGGGAGAAGGTTAAGATAGGCATTCAGAATGGTGTTTACCTGTTCACTGAAGTGCAACTGAATTCATACTGAGCATAAGAGATGTGGAGAGGATTGAATGTCACTATCAGAATTTGCCAGCCATTGTAAAGGAAGTGAAGACAAAGAAAAGAAATAGAACATGATTGGCCTGCAGCTTCAGAAAAACCTGGACGAAGCAGCTTATTTGGAGTTATAGTTGTTGGAACAAAAATCTGAACCATTTCCAAGCCGGGAGAAAGATGCTGGAAATAAAATAGAGGCATGCTGCAGGAAAGAAAGTCTCTGTTTATTTTGTAGTGAGAAACTAGTGATAGCAGAATGTTTCTGGGGTGGCTGATAAAATGGGGTTGAGAATAGATAGGATTTTATACATTCTTGGAACTTTGTGATTGTGATGCCTGTTCCTGTGCAAGAATATGTCCTTCAATATTTTAGTGGCTGTTGCTAGATTCCTATCGGGTCATGTAGGGGTCATGGCTGACTCTACAGGCAAACAGGGAAATGCAAATCCTAGGTGTTTGTTTGTCTGAGCTAATCTTGTCAGTTTTGACTTCTCGCCTATTGTATCACATGGGTTACTGGTTACTCTTTGCTTATAAATGGTTTGGCCCAGTCTTCCTGAATGGATACAATATCTCCATTCCTAAAGACCAGCCTCTTCAAACTTCTGCTTGAGGCTATTTTCCTATGGGAGCAAGACTGGGGCTGCTTTCTGCCTTTGTTAAGATATTCCTCCTCTTTCCCTTTAAGGGAAGTATTCTATCCTGCCTCTTTTTAATATTAAGAATAAAGAATATTTTAATCTGGGGTGGGGTGGGCCTTCCTACATAGTGAAACCCAGATACAGAAGTGAGTCCACACTAAAGTATCTTAAGGATAACCGTGGTAGGATCAAGATAGAAGGACTGGAAGCCTTTTGGTTTCATTAATTGTCCCAATTGTTTTAAGGATCATCAGTCATGGTACCTTTCTGGATTGTCTTTGAGACATGGAAGTGGAGGTCACTGTTTTGCAGTAGTTCCTTTCCTTTCTGAGTGGGCAGTTCCAATTAGTGTGAGCAACGAGGTCCAAGAGCTTCCATTGTGGGCTGCCACAGCATTCAATTCTCCCATTTCATATCCATATAAAGCCATTAAGGGCAATCATCCACTCTGACTTTTCTCTGGCGTGGTATACTATCAGAAATAAAAGTGACTTCAGCCCTGCTAGGATTTTAAAAGTCATTAAGACCTGCTTTTCTAGAGGTCTTTAGAAAATAATAAGGATTTTGTTACTTCTTGATGAAGGGCTTATGTCATTGTTATTTGACTGCTCTTCAACATTACATTATGCTATAATGCTATTTATATATTTTTTAACTCAGTTACTGGATATTGGAGTGTAAATCTATGTATATGACTGGAGAAGCATATAAACTTCAATCAGCCAATAAATAAGCAAACAAATAAATATCCCCATCGCTTACTCTAATTTCCGAGAATGCATTTCAATATTTCAGCTTTATTTCTTTTACCTGGGCAAGTGAGGCCACATTCAAATGAAGCTGTATTTTTTATTTTTTAAAAAAATATTATTGAATTTATACTACCCATCTCACTGTCAAGAGACTCTGGGCAGCTATATGACATTTTTATATTCTAAAAACTCTACAAAGCTAAGAAATAATGATAAGTGACAGCACTCTGCTTTGCAGAACATTCATTTCCAATTTAATTTTGTTTTAATGACAAAAATATTTTAAAAAGAAGGGTGTTGTTTGTGAGGGGATATATTTGTGAATGCCCTGGACTTTAATTTTCCTACCTTCAGGTTTAGTGGATAGAGAACAAAGTTATTCCTGAGGGTATAAGCCCATAAAAAGTAGAACTGGTCATAAATGACTGAAATTCTCCACCATTGGAGGAAAAGGAAATTGTTTGGATAATGTCTCAGAATTTCTCCAGAGAAAAGATGATTTTTCCAAAAAACTGGAATGACAAACTAAAAAAACTCCATTGCAGGAATTTCCTGTTCAGGATTCCATTGAAGCATAAGAAGCAGGGAGACAATGAAGTACAATGAAAGACAGATCTCAAAACTAATTTTTTTTCTCCCTGGCAGTAGAAAAATTACTCTCTACCTTCTGACCAAGCAGAATGTAACCCTCTAATTTTTTGGCAGATGCCTCTTTCCAGAACTACTTGTATAAGTCAAGAAAGCCATGTTCATCTGGCAAACATACTGGATCATTCTGAATGGCCTGTCTCAAAGATTATAGCACAGCTAAGTAATATTTTTTCTTTCATTTAATATCAGAAATATTCTGCTGAATTTCAATCCAGTGACTGAAACTCCAGAAGGTCTGGCCTTTTTTAGGAGTCATGGTGGCGCAGTGGTTAGAATGCAATATTACAGGCTAACTCTGCCCACTGTCAACATTTCGATCCTGACTGGTTCAAGGTTGACTCAGCCTTCCATCCAAGGTCAGTAAAATGACGACCAAGATTGTTGGAGGCAATGTGCTAACTCTGTAAATCACTTAGAGACGGCTGTAAAGCACTATGTAGTATTATATAAGTCTATGGCTATTTCTAATTCCAACTTTTAACAACCTAGTTGGTGAACTATTCAAATCTTACATAGACTTTAGAGTTACTGGTTGGATCTAGCAAGGATTTGATAAAAAGCCTGTAGTTTTTATATTTTATATTACATTAGTTTTTTGCTCCCATCTTATTACTGAATGTTGAAAAGTTAATTTCTATACCTGGTCATTTTTTTCACTTCATTCTTTAAGACAATCTGTCATATCTACCACATGTAAATAGAGAGATTTTCAAAAGAAATTTTTGTAATAGGATAGCTGTTCCTATATAAGATTTTTTCCCATCTTCTTCAAAAATCTCGGCCCACTCAGTTATAACTATTATTTGGAAGTAGAGCGGAAGCATATTTCAAGCAAAATGGCCCAAGAGGTAAACAAGTGGTTGCTTTCCTCAGAACTATGTTGGTTAAATGTTATTGCCTCATATTTCAGGGTAAAAAGACTTTTCTGGGGTGGTACATGAAGCATAGTATAATACTTTTAATTATTAAAATCTATTGGAGTGTTAGCTACTTTTACTCTTAGTAATACAAATGGGTAATTTTGAATGTTGCAAGAATGTTAGGATTCTGTCAGAAGTATTTTATTTATATATTTGTTTATTTATGAAACTTATATTTTATTTATTTTATTTATTTTTAGATTTATATACCGCCCCATTCCGAAGATATTGTAGCCCATCTCACAAAAAGTGACCCTGGGCTTCATACAACAATTAATTAAAACAATAAATATATAAAAGAATAATTAAAAATATAAAATACAAAAAGCACAAGGCACAAGAGAAAGTACCTAGAGGAAAATTGTGCAAATATGTATGCAATGTATATATGTGTATCCTAAACAGAATATCATACATAAACAAGAAGATCCTAGAGGTTCTCTTTACAATATGGGATATATGATGTTTATCCCATAACATCTTTACCTGGTCACTGAATCAGTCTTGATAGCAGTGTCAGTATTTCACAGAAGTGGCATTACATTACATTAACACATTGCTTGTTGAATAAGTTCATAATAGCTGGGCTGAGACATCATATGAAGCTATAAGCTGTTGCTTGCAAGCCACAATGACCAAACCAGACTAAACAAGCTGCATATGAATTCACGTGGTACATAAACCTGGATATATAAAATTATGTATTGCAGTGGTTAGAATGCAGTATTGCTCTGTACACTTTGCCCACAATCTGGTGTTCAATCCTGATCAGCTCAAGGTTGACTTAGCCTTCCATCCTTCGGAGGTCAGTAAAGTGAGGACCCAGACTGTTGGGGGAAATATGCTGGCATTGTAAGCTGCTCTAAGAGTGCTGTAAAGCACTATGGAGTGATATATAAGTGTAAGTACTATAGCTATTATGACCAATGGTTTTTATAAGAAAAAGTGTCCCCATATGCTGTTGGTAATAGTTATCTGGCATGTTTTGTTTTCATATTATCAATTACTAGGATGCATGATTAGGTGCACAGCAACAGAGCAAAGCAAAAGCTAGGGATAGTTGAGGTGTTTATGTCATTTATCTTTTCCACAGTCTAGGAAGACAAAATAAAGTGAGATAGTGACTTATTTGATGATGCCAATCCAACTTCATACTACTCTCCCAACACTCTGTCTAGTAAAATAGGCTGGGTACTATTGCGAATGTCATACATAAAATGGTCAGATAAAAGAGGTCTGAGCCTGTGGCAAGAATGCAATATGATGAAATATCTCAGACAAGCCCCTTCCTGGTTTGCACAAAGATAAAAGGAGATAGGAGGGAAGTGCATTCAGACTTGCAAAAATCTGACTATAGCTTTATAATAAAAGTAGTACTGACTTACATGACATCGATGTCTAGTGTGATCTACCTTAATGGTTTGATATATTCCCAGTGTAAGGGGAAAATAATGGGGACCCCCTTCTAGCACTGTAAAGTTTGGGGAGGCCTGAGATGGGTTCAATATTGACATTAATTGCCTGATGCAAGTATAAAGGAAAATTTGTAATCAACATGTACATCTGATGAAATGGTAGCTGACGTGAACACCATAGTTCCCTATATCCCGAAATGAGGGGGGCTGAAGCTATGGGAAAAGAGGAAGTGTATGCTTAAAGTACATGTAGGAATAACCATGTTGTAACACTGAGGTTAAAGGAATGAAAAACTGCCCCTGTTGCTAGAACAATATGGACAGATCTTGAAAGTCACATGGTTTGTGGTTTTAACGTATAAAAGACAAAGGAAGTTAAATAATAGGAAATTGCCAATTGGCCTCAAGCTGTCCCTTTTGACTGCTTGTCCAATTGACCCTCATTGCAATGTGATTAATATAAGTAGTTTATGTTTGCTACGCTTTAAATTCTAATAAACCTCTGAATCCTAAAGTGAGACTTTTTGTGGTGTGCTGTCTGTTCAATTGTTATTAAGTGCAACTGTGCTCATAATCAGATTTTTCCCCTGACACTAGTTGACAAAATAATAATAATACAAAAAATGGGTGGAGAAAAAGATAGTGGGAAATCTCTTGTACTATGCCATTACAGGGTATTATTACTCTATTTGTGGAATGCTTTTCTTTTTAATTACTTCTAAAGGCATTTGAAAATAATTTAAGACAACCTTGTATCTAGTCAGATGCTGACATTTTATTTTATTGCTTGTTAACATGTTCCAGAGGAAAGGATTCTCAGTAAATATAGACTTGGGGATCTAGATAAAAAATAAAAAATAGAAACCAGTGTAAAACAACCTGTTCTGCCCAAGGTTACTGGTGAGTAAGCCTCATGCAACCATTATCATTTATCTAAACAATCATGCTCCTCAATTTATTCCTTCTTTGTGATGCAATGATGCTATTAGGAAATCATACTTAAAAGTTCTTATATCAAGAGGTCTTTAAGATGTTAATTTCTAGCTGTAATTTAATTAAAATGTTCCTGGAAGTAAGAATAACGACAACAAATATTCATTCAGTGATAACATGTGAAATTTATGTGATACACATGGGAAATCCAGGAGAAATTAAGTACATTTCTCTTCCATTAAAATATTACAAGTTTAAAATCTAAGCGTCTACCAAGAAATCAGTAAAATCAAAGTGAATCTCAGATAAATTTTGTTCCAAAGTCACTTTGATCCGCTTTAGTTTTTCTGAATTGCAATTCATGGGAGATATTTTAATAAAATGTAGTTTTGTGATTAACAGTACAATGAAATCCTATTGAATCCAATGAGGTGCATTTATTGGTAAAAGAGTATAGGTGTCAGCGTTCCATCCAAGTTCCAATAACTCACTCAGCACTCAGATAAAGATTTATTCAAGTAAGATAAGTTAGAGAAACCATGTTGGCACATCTGGGAAAAACCTGAATCTGAAGGCCCAGGTTTTTCCACACCCAAAAGAGAATC
>JANHFL010001431.1:640167-657035 GCA_032468155.1 Oxyrhabdium leporinum
TATATACGCTCATTAAGACTGAATTATGACAAAAATATACTTAGTACATTCAGCAAATATAAAACCTTTCTTTGAGCATACTCTCAAAAAATCTCAGGAAAAGAAGCACTGTTGTGATATCCTATTCTTTATAGAAAATCCACAGGAGAAAAGAAGCCACAATTGGGGGAAAATTACTGGAAAGCAGCAGCAGAAGCTTGAAAAAACAATCAACAGCACAAGAGAATACCCACTATATATTCAGAAAACAATATAGTATAGAAACTATTTCTCCCCTGCTGAAGTCTCATTTACAAGAGTGTTAAACTAAGAAATTAAAATAAAGGTTATAAAAAAATAATCCTAGCTAAGAATTTGAATTGTGTGTTTGGAAATGGTGTAAACAAATCAATCAAAGGGGAATGTCAGTCATGATAGCATTCTAAAAAACTGTCAGATATGGTGTTCTAATCCTTTTTAAATAGATATCAGGGTAAATAGATATTTTGAGTATATTTTGTATGGTAGATGGAAAATATGCTCAAAATCATTATTATTATTTTGCTATATGTACCTCTGAATTGATGGGAAGCAAGTAGAAGGGCTTGCAAGGAAGTCTCCAGATCAGAGTTCCTACCTTGTATGATCAATTTAATGATCATGCTTAAGATAAAACTAGCTTTGACTATGCTTGTGGCATACTGCCCAACATTTGCTAACACTGTTTTACATTTTTCTTATAATTACCAGAAAATATTTCAGTGACGTGGGAATTATGAAGGCTGGTATGCCAGTCAATACCATGTTTACCTTATTAAAAATAGGTCTGGGTATGATATAGCAGTCTCAAGAGTAGATCTGGGGGAAAATGGATATGGAAGAAAAGGAAAGAAGTGGAAGATATGAGACTGAAAATAGAATGACTGCAGGAAAATGAGTTTATGAACAAATATTAGAAGGTAGTTTACTCTCCCAACAAAATGAATGGAATGAGGTTGTAAGGGTAGAGGATGTGGAAGCTGCTTGGAACACGGCGAAAATAGTTATGTTAAGTAGTATGTAGAATAATACTAATGGTTCATATGAAAACAGGATGTTTGGTGAAATGATGAAAAAGACTATGGATGACAAAAACACCTAACAAAATGCTGCAGGAATGAAGATGTTGTATGATGTTTATATGCAGAAAAAGATAAAACCAAGAAAAAGAAGCAACAGTTTTGATTAAAAGTGAGAGAGAAAATGCAGAACAATGTTGGTGGAGATAAATAATTTTTGGGAACATGAGTGGGCTAAATAAGGAGGCTCCAGGGTGAATACAATTAAAAATAAAACTAATAAAATAGTGAAAGGGAAGGGAAGGGATGATTAAAGATATACTTTAGAGTTTTGAATGATGCATAATACGTAATGATGCTGTCAAGGTTCCAAGTAATATGTCCCCAGAATGAAAAATCTGAGACATCCATATTCATCAAAGTCTCTTTATTAGGAACATATCAAATTAGCAAGGTCTTGGTGTAATTCCGGCTCTGATCTAACCCGGAATTACACCCAGTAAAAGGAAAAGTTTGAAATTTCCCCCCATGGTCATATTCTCCAATTACTCACAGTCCATCAGTCTGATGACTCCAAGCTCCACCTTCAGCCAGCTGCAAGCACCTTCTCAGTTCCCACAGGAAAGAATGCCAGCTGGCCACAACATCCCCCTTTATCTCTACAATTCCCTTCCTACTGCTAGAATATGGCGAGCCTGAAGCATCGTTAAATCCCTTTGAAGAATACCTAAAGAAAGTTAAGAAAAAGAATAGCCAAAAACCACAATAAAATATGGCTACACATATGTCAGCTCAGGGTTGACAGATGCATTGAAGAGTAGAATTAAAACAAGTGTTAACATTAATGTTCTTAGAGTTGTTATAGGAAAAACAGGAAAAGGGAATATTCAGTGGATTCTTCAACATTGAGCATGGATTGATACAAGGATGTATAAAATCCCCTTGACTGTTATGATATTTCTGGATAAATCCACAGGAAATTCTTTTGATTCTACAGGTATGCTGTGAAGATATGAACATACACTTAATATTGTCCACAAATTATGCTGTGCTTTTGGGTGAGACTCTATTTTTTGCAGCATGCAACCATGGGAACATAAGAGTTGAATGTAGCAGGAATGAGATATTTTTAAAAAAATGCCTGGAGAAACAAGAGAAGGTAGGATCAAGATTGAATGTTGCTGAATAGAGAAAGAAAAATGTTGAAGTGATTTGGCCATGTAAGGAGAACAATAAGGATCAGATATATGAATGAAGACTGAATGAGCTGGGTGGAAGGAGAAGACAAGAAAATCATGGGTGGATGGAGCTTATGAAATCCTAATAGGGAAGTTGAAAAATAAAAGCAATGTATGAAACTCTGTATGGACATGATAGAGGATAGAATCATTTGACAGAGAAAAATATGAGAGATGTAGCAAAAAATGAAAATGAAATCATATTGATGTAAACTAGATTTAGCAGTATTCCCTTGTCTTCTACTAATGGGGCCTACTATTTCTTACTTTCAGTCTGCACTTTGCATACCTCAAAAGGAATATTGTGATAGGTAATGAATATAGTTATGCATGTTGCCTTATATATTCTTATTTTCAATATTAATACAACTACAGCTGAGATGGGACTTAAAACTTATATTATTGATCTTAGCTGTCTAATGTGATTGTTAATGATTGTGCATTTCTAGTGCCTATGGCTTTTAATATCTGCTTTACTGATATTTTAATATAATCTATCTCGATGTCTACAGAGAATGGACACTAAATAAATAAAGAAGCCATTCTTGATAATACAAAAAAGGAAGCAAATTCATATACAATGATTGTATATAACTTTTACTAAGTTCAGGAGTATTCTTCTCAAAATGTATATAATTGGATTTCACTCTAAGCTATACACCTGCATTTAATGGTATTGCTCGCAGCAGTACATAAATATTTAACAGAAGGCAAATGAAAAGTTCACTTTTTCAGCCATGTATAAGAAGACATATACATGACTGGAATCTTCATTGTTTTTATTTTTAAACAGTAATGTTGTATCCATTACTTCCCTGGTGAGCAAAATATCCAACTCTAACTATATAAAAGGAATTATGCAATTTTCTTAGTAACTGGTTTCTTTTTGCTTTTTTGCAAAATGTTTTTTCAACTTTTTAGTCTAGCCCTCCCCTTGCAGTCCTCTGGAGGTAGGGGTACAGGGCTGCAAAACTTGGTATAATCACAAAATGCCAAGCAAGAAATATTGAGAAATCTAACTATTCACATATTGTCAGTCTTTTGCAGCCCAGATCTGGGAAAACTTCATGGTGCTTGCCAATTAGACTCTGTTTTGCTTTCAAGACCAGATCAGGAGAGTGCTGATGTGCTGCTACCAAGGCACTTCCTATATAGCATTTTTAAAACATCACAATAGTTTTTATATAAAGGACTATTCTGTTATTATACTCCACAATAAAGATCATTTCTGCAATCCTTGTGATGTTTGTTTTTGCAACATTTCCCTTCATTTAGTGTCCCAAGAAAAGGATTGCAGTCTTAGCAACTGCTACTATTTTTCTCTGTAAGAAAAGAAGCATTTTTATACTGAGTAACCTCAGTGGCAAAAGTTTTTGAGTGAAAGAATTAAGCTTGCATTACAGGCAGCACATTGTAAAATTATATTAGCACTTGATCAGGCCAAATGTGTTGTTTATATATACTCCAAATCTCTGTTGGGTTTAATGGAACAAGATTAGGAAGAATAAAAGAGGCATAATAAATTGGATGCTTTATTGAAATGCAAATTTGGACTTTTCTACTGTCCAGAATTCCAGAGGCAGCGTTTCAATGAGATACAGCAGAATTATGGATACATGATTGTTATTGTTATTACCTGCTATGATTTGACAACAGAAGCTAATAATTTCCTTATCAGGCAAATTTATAAAAGTAATAGTATAGGCAGTAAACTATCTGCATTTCCTATCAAAACACCTCTATGGAGATTTAGTCAACAATAGAAATTGTTGATCATTGTATCTTTTGTCTTATAATTACCTCTGATCAAAGCTTTACAAAAATTTACATTGCTTTTTAACTTGGGAAATATTATAATGAGTGTATAGCATATGCCATGGAAATAGAAATCTCTGTCCACTATTTACTTATTTCATGTTTTTCTACTATGGTTTTCTATTTCCATTGGACTCAAGGTTGTTTATGAAATGAAACAGAAATACAGTAAAAATCAAAATGGGCAGCATTTAACTTATTATCTAAAATGCAGGATGTATATCATTGGGAAGAGCCAGTTTGGTGTAGTGATTAAGCCTTTAGTCTGGAAACTAGAAGATCCTGAATTCAACTGAATAGCTTTGGCCAAGTCAACCCTAACCCTAACCCTAACCCTAACCCTAACCCTTTCTCTCAGCCCTAGAAAGTTGGCACTTTGACCCTAAATAGACCTTCTAAACAGTTTAGAAAAAGCAGGAAGGTTTGTGGTGTTTCAAATCTCAGGAGAGAAAGCGTTCTACAGCAACTATAGAATAGGCATTCACTGGCCTCCTGTCCCTTGATTTCATGTGGAGTGGGAACCCTTAGTAATCCCTCCCACTGAAGTAATGCATTGGCAGGAGCAACTGATGTGAGAGATGCTTCTGTTAACTTTTCTCCCTTTTATATTTTTCACAACCTATGGGATTTACAGATCTCAGATAAAGACAGAAGCAGATTTGTGTTAAGTGATAAACACAATGTTTTAAAAAATGGGGAACAACAATTAATTGTTGATCTTTTCTCCATCCCTTTTATAGATTGCAATTTAGCAACAATCTGCATCTGATCAGACTTAATGTGCATGTCTGTAGTCCACCTGAGATATTTAACTGATGCAGACATGCTGTAAATACCAACCGTTTTCCTATTTGCTCCCGCTGTTTTCTGCTTTTTTAACCAATATGACACTCAAAAGCTCTCACATTGTTCTACAATCTTAATATGGCAGATTGTGAAAACAAGAATACCAACTAATCTTCCCAAGATAGTCTTTATAGCATTGGTACCATCAACTTGATTTTATAGCATCTGAGTAAGCAATAACACCCACTGCTCCTATTTGAAATATTCAATCTTGATTTTATAACCTAAACTTAGTTGTTTGTTCCTAGTGAGTAGCTAAAGCTCACCAATTATTTTTGCATTTGTAATTCTATGAGTAGAATTTTGAATAATACAAGGGAGGTATTTTTTCATAACTATAAGTGACACATAAAAGAGGGGGAAAGAGAAAACTCTAGGCACATTTCTAATTCTGGTTTACACCTGGAGACATTTTTTCACCAGGTGTTTACCAGATGTTTGGGAGGTGCACCATCCAATATTACTCAATCACCATGCTGAAAACTCTGGAATACATCTGGAGGATACCGGGTTGGGGGGAGCTATTATAATTATTCATACTAAAAAGGTTTCATATTTATTAATTTTCATGCTAAATATATTGCAAGATCAGCTCAGGAGCTTTAAAAATATGGGAATTAAAATAATATTAGAAAAGGCTGCTTCATACAGTGTTTTTAAGATAAGCTCATGAAAGATTTTATTTGCATTCCAATAGGACAAAATGGGATTCTAAGAAAGACATATTTGTAAGTATATATGTATATGCCTAGATGGTGAAAATGAAATGGATCTGATATAACTGAAAAGCTTTGGAAATTAGGATTTCTAAAGCATTTAACCTACATGTTAGAATAAAAACATAGGATATAATATGCTTACTCCTTCATAATATGATAGAATTGAAGGATTGGGCAACCAAATATAGAAGAGTCCACTGGACACAAAAGGCAGGGAGGTTGACTGCAGAGTAGCCATTCTAACTTCATTTCCAACCTTCAGAAGAAATCTACCCGTATTTATTTTATAGATGCTTACTTAGTCCAGTTTTACTTTTAAATCCCTAAATGGATTAAACATATGAATATGTATGCATTAACAGCACATATAAACTGTCCCAATCCTGAAGGATTCTGAGTGTTGTACACCAACATATCACCAAAATATCACATCAAAACATAAAGGATATCTAAATTAGTACATCTTTATTTCCAGCTCTCTCAAGATTTTGGGCAGTGTTGAGCTTCAATACCGGTGATCAATCCTCAACCACTACCAACTATGAAAGCCTAACCAGTAAGTTTCAAGATTTTCCTCTGAGTTCCAAGTCTAATGGCATATTTGCATTTGTTTCAGCTGATCCTGTGCTACATCATGCTACTTGACTTCAAGTTAGCTTTAAAAAAACACTTTGCTTACAAAGTCTTTCATCCAGACTGTAGGCTACCATGTCCTCTCATTGGTCAATTTCTCTGTTGCTGTATGTTCCAATTTTCTCTTCTAGGAAAACAATGGGAACTCAATGACTGTCCTTTTGGTGGGCAGGTTGTCCATAATTGCCATAGGCTTTCTGAAGTTGAGGACACTTACTGGAAGAAAGCTAGTGTCAGCTAGTGTCATAATATCCCTTTACTCCCCCCACCAGAGATTATTTCTTTTTACTGGAGATTCTAATACCAGGAAGACTTCAGTAGAGGTTGGAAAGGGAAGAAAGTCTAAAGAATATTCATCATCTTCATTCTCAGCCTGAAATATGATAGAATTTAGACCAGTTTGAGAACTAGCCTAAGTGTAATCTCTTTTTCAAAGGGACCTCTAGGATTGAAAGCATTTGTGAAAAAGATAAAAATGCCATTGCAACATCACAACGTAAGACATCCCTTGATTTGTTTAAAATTGCCATATGGAAATGAAATCAAGTCCGTTAACTGTACACATTTTACCCAGAAATAACTCTCATTATATATAGTAATAGTCTCAAATTGCCAAGAAACAGTAAGAACACATTCTGTTATCAGCAGAATAAGTTTGGAAAACAAGAATGACAAAGTCAGAAGGTTAGCCTATCTGTAACCATAATAAATATCAGGAAGCGGATATTTCCTTTAAAACAGGATAATAAATATCCCAGGTTACTAAATATTTGATTATTCAAAATATTTTTCAACCTGGCTTTGTCGTTGTACAGAACAGCTAGCATTTAATATAGTTTAATCTTTTTGTCACACAATAAGATAATAAAAGTTAACAAGTTTTATTGCTTTCTTGATTCTGTCTGAGTTCCTGGATTAAATGAAAAATCAGGGTTTTTTAATTCTTATTTTCAAGAGAAATTAAATCAAAATGTGAGCATCATCCCACCTGTAAGCCTTGTCCTTTCTTTTCCATATGCATACCAGTCTCCTGTTGGTCTTGGGTTTGTGATGAGCAAGATGGAGCAAGGTATCACTTATTATTCTCAAGCTGCCAATTTAAAATTATAGGTTTCTGAGACTACTGTCAATGAAATGGGCCTTTGGAAAAATGGATTTCTCAGGAGAAACGGTCTGACATTCTACTGTAACTGCTAATGGAAAAATGTCAGTAGCCATGCTGAGGGGAGGTGTAATCTCACTGTATTAAAAGAAAGTACTGAGGAAACCTATTCTGTTTCCTAGCTGACTGTTCTGGGAACCTAGGAGATTCTTCTCTTTCATGCATCATTTCATTCCTTATCTCATATACTTATGTTTTATTCAGTTGTTTTGGCTAATACTGCATTATCTTCCATCTAGCTAAAAAAATGAAACTATTGTAATGGTAGATGTCTTCTGCCTTTTAGGATTAACTGTGGAGTCCTTGGTGCTCTCTGAGCTTGTTTTTTTGTGAAGACATTTTATTACCTGACTAGGTAACATCGTCTGTGCTAGAAGGAAGTGGTATTTGCTTTCTGTTTTTATACTATAGCTTGCCTCTCAAGTGGGTGCAAATGTCATTTTTCTCCTTAGTAGTTACTTGATTAGGTTGCGGTTTACTGCTTGGTTGTTTGTCTGAGTTGCAGCTAATTAAGGGTATTGTTTACTACTTGACTGTCTGGTGTTAATGCTGGTGTTGATTCTTGCTTATCTGGGGGTTCATTGCTAGTGTGGTCTTTTGTTTCATTTTTTTTATTCCCTCTTTTGAATGGCATGTAAATATTGTTTATGTTTATGTGCCTGTTGATGTCTGATTTGTGTTGAGTGCCAGGCTTCTAGGGATTCTCATATCTTGTGTTGGTTGTCCTATAGTGGGTTGAGTGACCAGGCTCTTTTGATATAGTTGTATATCCATTTTGTTGTAAGATGTTGTATAGATGGCCTGTTTCATGTTTTGGTGTTTTGAGTTGCTGCAATGCATTTGTGCTCATCTGAATGATGTTCTTACACAAATCCTCTTGTAGGAGGTTGGTTTGTCATTTTGGTAATGGACACTTGGTTAGTATGGGTGGTTTTTCAGTAGCATTTTAAAACTGAACATCAAGAAATTAAGAACTATACTGCAGAGTAGCCCTTGGTACAGCACCATGAAAAAGACATTTGAAAAGATATTCAGTTGCCATTCAGTTACAAATATCAACATAATGTTTTCCCGGGCATAATCAATGGAAAGGAAAGTTGGACTTTTGAAGGAGGAGGATAGAAAGAGTGTTGACATTTTTGATGGTATTGGACAAGATACTTGAGAATACCACAGATAGCCAAGAAAACAAACTAATGAATCTTAGAACAAATCAGCCTAATATTCCCACTCGAGGCACAAATGACCAAACTCAATTTATCATAATTTGGACAGTTATACCTTTCATGAAAAGTATATAATGCTAGGAAAAGTGGCAGGGAAAAAAACCAGGTAGAACCAAGATGGGTGCAATTGCTTTAGCTCATGAAAATAATTTTCTGGTGTTTTAGAACAGCTAAGCAAGAAACTCAAATTTTCCCCTTCTTCTCCAGGCAGAGTGGGAGAAAATGTGAGTTTGGGACTTATTTTTAATTGTATTGAAAATGCTGGAACTTAAGTGCCTAATGAATAATTTAGTTTCTATCACATCCTTTGTTAAAATAGAATTTTATGTGCATAATCGTGGTTTATGAATGAAAATTTCTCCCAATTTTTATATGCATATATATCTATTTAATTCACTAAGACTCTAGGCACAAAACAGAAACCAGAGATTTTAGTATTGCAATCAATGCCCCTTAAATCATAAATTGTTTAAATTGTTGTAATTATCTATGTGTCTAGCATTTCAAGGATATTTTTGAAAATGGAGGTGGAGCTAAGTGAGAAAATAAAACTTTTCTAATATTCATATTTTCATCATCTAAGTTCAAATGAATATCAAGCTACTTTCTCTTATGTCTTTGATTCTTTGATTTAAATCTTAGAAGGATAAATATCACTTCCTAAATTAATTGTTTGATATATGATGGGCAAAAATTGATGTTTAAGCAATTAATATGATTGCTGATACACTCTGTTAAAACTGGGAAGAAACAAAAAGTAAGCCAGATGCATGCATTTATTCTTTACTGAGCAAGGAAATATAATTGAGGTAAGGAATTATCATCTGAAAACCAGGAAGTAGATAATTATAATGTGGGCATAGAAGAAGACCAATATGGATTCCCTCTCTAATAGTGGCTTGGTATGCAGTAATAAATTGTTTTAGTTTGCAGATCTACAATATAATAATGTGATTTTTTTTATCTCACATGAATTGTTGTGGGGATTAATTAGTTCAAGAGGAACTCTGAGAGACTCTGAAGATTTAAATGCCTAAATGAATCTCAGGGTGAAAGCAATAAAACGATAGCTGCTCAGAATGGAACAATCCCCAATATATTGCTGCCATGTAAAGCAATAGAATGATGAATGAGAAGTGAGAATGCCCTTGAGAATGAATTGTGGATTTTGTTGAAAAAGCAGTGCAAATTTATGCATTCAATATTTTTTATATGGAATTCTGGTAGTCTGTTAGAATGACTTCAAGAATCAAGAATCAAAAGTAAAAAATTGATTTTTAGAGCTTTCACAGGATGCAATTTTTGTTAGTTTCTAAGCTGTATATGTTATAAAATCTTCCTGGTTTGAAAACCTTTTAGGAAAAAGACTCTTAATTTTTCTTGTTGTTTTTGTAATTAGTTTGTGCTGTCTATTGGTAATCTGCTTTTCTAACCAAATATATTTTACCCACCTTTCATGTACTGTATATTCCACAGTGGCATATTTGGCAGCATTATAAATACAATATATCTTTATCACCATCAACAGTGGAATTGCATAAGTAATGCTGAAATACTCTGTTCTTTTCAGAGCAGTTCCTGTGAATTATCAAAATTCAGTAACTGTTGTTTTCTTGAATTCTTCCTTCCCAACTTTCTTTTTTTAAATTCTTGAAATCTGGGAACACAGAATGGAACAGCACCTGAAGCATCCACCAGGAAAATTCATCTCCTGATTTATGGATTGTATTCATTTATGGATTGTATTCGTTGTATTCATTTCTTTTGAAAAACAGAACCCTTGTTATCAAATTACTACCAGTATTTCATTCCAATCAACTCCAAAATAGCTTCTAGTGGCTTAGATTGCCTTTTTTTGTTATAATAAGGAAGTTTAGGTGGTTTTTAAGGACAATCTAAACCAGATAATAAATTCCAATTTTACAAAAGCTTTTGAATAAAAAATACACAATAAATGATCTGCCATCATTACTTTGTCTCTTTTTTGTCAATAACATGCATTAAACCTTGAGAACATGCCATATCTAAGATGTACTTCTCATAGTTTTCTTAGAAATGATTTTTGAATCCATGTCCCTGTCAAGGGCAAAGAAATTTCCTTCACTTTTTTTTTCCTACCAGTATTCATTCAGTTTTATTCAAGAGCATTTGCTTTAGAAATGCTTTCAAAAGAAAAGCAAATTTCCCAGAAAATATTATGAGTTTACGTTTATCTTTAATGTATGATCCATTCTGCAATCACCAGAAGTTACTTGGCTTCCCATCTCTCAATTAAAATATTGAGAAATAATTGAAGATTTTTTTCTTCTATTGGAGAATTTAGGAAAAATCAGTTAACCAATGAGAGGATAATGGATATAAAAATTTTAAAAATCTTATAAATCGCGAGCATTTGCAGATTATTTTTGGTGTTGGAAGATCCATTAAAGGGGGTGGAAATATTAATGAGAAAATTTTAAAAGAATGGTTCATTAGCCAGCTTTAAAGTTAATAAACAGTAGACAAAAATGGTAACAAAAAATATCAAGCCCAAGCAGAATTAATGAACAGGTTTTAAGCTTGAGAAAAAAATAAAATACTTGGGGGTTAATTTGACAAATTTGAATTGTATGTGATTTCAAAATAATTATGTTAAGACATAAAATGAAGTTAAAAAAGATATGTCAAAATGAGAAAAATTACCATTGTCATTGCTAGGAAGAATTTTTCAGAATAGATAAATGTTTTATCTGGAATCTTAGTTTTGTTTCAGACAATAACTGTTTTGACAGCTGATGTACCATTTAAATAGTGACAGATAGACATATTTAAATTTGTGTGCCAAGGTAAAAAACTGAAAGTTAAGTATAAGGTGCTATAAGACATTAAAGGAAGATAAGGCTTAGGTCTACCTGATTTGAAATTGTATTTTGCAGCTTATTTAGTTTGGCTGAAACAGAAGGTTATTGGCACTAAAGGGAATTATTTGAGTTTTGGGCACAGCTATTTATGGCATGACAAAGTTAATGTAGATTTCAAAACTCATTTAATTAGATGTGCCATATTGAGAGTGTGATATAGATAGCTTATGTCCAGAAATACCTTATGGCCACAAGAAGCATATTATACAAGAGAAGTCTAAGCATAAATGGTTAACATGGTAATGTATTGAAATTCTTCTAGGGCAATTTTAAAATAAAATAAAGAAATTTTATTTGAAAATTTTAATAAAGGTATAAAAATAGTCATCTGAAAAAGGTCTCTTCTCATTAAAGGCAAGCTCAGTAGAAATGTGTGGATATTAAGCGAGGTTTCTATGGAGATTCTCAGTCATCCAGATCATGGTTGCCCCAAAGGTGTTTTTTTTTTTCAATAGGAACTTTGTTTTTCTTTGAAGACATTTCGCTTCTCATCCAAGAAGCTTCTTCAGTTCTGACTGGATGGTGGGGAATGGAAGGATTTATATTCCTTGCAGACAGCTGGACATTTGCATTCTTTTAGTGAGTTGTTAAGGTCACCTGGAGGTTTATCTGTGTCCTCTGGGTCACCTGCATAGTGCGAATGGGTGCAGAACCTTCTTGGAACTGCTGAAAGGATTGTATTGTAGACTGATGATGTTGTATCTCTCTCCCTCTGTTGAGAGAAGGCCGTTCAATGTTGACACAAATGGCCTCTTTGACCCCTCTTTCAAACCAGTGGGCCTCTCTGTCCAAAATGTAGACTTTGAAGAAAAACCAGAAAGTCCAGTTGCCTCTTGAAAACAACACCTTTGGGACAACCATGACCTGGATGGCTGGATGATCTCCATAGACATCTAAGTAGAAAGATTACAAATGGTGGCTTCAAGACCCCAGGGACACTGCAATTGTCATTAATACATGCCAGTTATCAAGCACCCAAATTTTGATCACGTGACCGTGAGGATGCTGTGGGGATGCCAAAACAAAAGTACCCGTTTTAAGTCCAATTTTTCAAAGCTATTGTAACTTTGAACAGTCACTAAACAAAGGGTTATAAATCGAGGACTACATGTATGCTCAGATCTTATCGCTGATTTTTTTTTTGGGGGGGGGGTGTTCAACAACAACATTACATGCTCCTTTTGTAATGATTTTTTATTTAATTTTGCTACGTATGTATACCCGTGCAACAGTTGAGAAGAACATCTATATGCATTTTTCCTTCTTCCATGTTCTACCCTCTCCCCACTCCACATTCTGCTCAGGTATTTTGTCAGAAAAAAAAAATCAAGCAAACAAACACAAGCTCTGGGTTGTTTAGTGTCATTCTATTTACAGAGGTTAGAACTTTGTTGTCATTACATTGACCATCCGGCAGGCAAGATCACAACCAGCAGCTTCTACCTCAACCCAGAAGGTCATTGCCAAGGTTCATATTATATACTGTACAGTCATCCACTAACCCAATCAGCATTCCTTGACATTAGATCTAGCAGCATCCAATCACACTAACAGGGTCAGGAGTTCCCTGTTTCCAAAGGTACTGATATTCCATAGTCCCTTGCGTTAGAAAAGAATCCAGTTGCTTTCTGTTTGGAGGATTGATTTCCAGCATGCAAGATCAGGTCCATGCATGAAGGTTCCATTAAACTATTTATTGCTGATCATGCCCTATGCTCAGGTGTCATCTCAATTAATGGTTAGCATCTGCTTGGAGTTAGATAAGGATCAATGGAATTCAAGGGAGGTTTGACTTAGTTCATTTGTGGCTATGTAGGGATTCTAGGCTGATCCCTCTTTTAACTCTGCCCCTGGGTTCCGTCATTCCTTCTCCTACAATTGACTTCCAGAAAACTGTCAGGACATCCAGGGAAACTGGTGGCTCTAATTCAAATGGAACCTCTAGAGCAAAATCTCTCAACCTTAAACCTTTTAAGATAGGTGGACTTCAGTTCCACATGCTGTCTAGGGAATTCTGGGAATTGAAGACCACCCATCTTAAAAAGGCTACGGTTGAGAAACACCACTGTAGAGTTCTCCAGAATGATCAATTTCGAAAATGTTAGACTGAGCACCACACTAATCTCTAGGATAGTCACCATCTCAAGAGCTCTCTTGCCGATACGCTCAGGTTTGTTCCATTTACATTTGCTTGAGATTTCCAGAAACAGAAATGAATAAGAGTATCATGGATGAAGGAATAAGATAAATCATACTTTACGGTTGGTGGTCACAGAAGTGGTGATTCATATAAAGACTCAGAAATGTTGCAGCAGTTGACATTTGATATACATGATAAAATATACAGTAATAGTATAAATACATCATAATAGAATCTAACTCGACTTAGAGCAGTTGAGCAGGGTGGCTTGGAATTTGAAGAAGAATTATTCCACATATCTGGAGGGCACTAGACTGAGAAAGTTGGAGTGAGATAGGATCTGGACTCATGTTATGCATGCCTTGGCTATCAACAGCCTCATAAATAGCTGTGTCTCTCCCTTCCTCCCAGACATTCAGAAGAGAATTCACACCCTTATGAGCAAAATTGAAAAAGGAGAATGAAATTCTCACGTCTGATCCACTGGATGATGGTTGCTAGTGAAAACCTTATTTAAAAGCTAAAATGGCTTTCTCCGAGAAGCCCTTTCCTGTTTTCATGTGTTTCCAAACCTCTTAAGAATTAATTTGCTCTAAGAACTAAATCTCCTGAGGCAAACCATTGTTTTTACAACAGGGAGGATGTTCGACACCATTAAAGGAGGACAAAAGTGGATAATTAAGATATGCCGCCATATCTATCCCCTTTGACATTCAGATTAGGAAGAGGGGATAGGATGTTTAACCATTTTCCTTCCATTAGCAGAGAGAGAGATAAACCCCATTTACACATTTAGATAAACCACACATAGAGATAAACCATATTTACACACCATTCAATGAAAAAGCTAATAAGGAAACAAAAAAAAATCAGTACACATCCTCTCCAACTACCACCACCAGATAAGCAGGGATTAATCCCCAGCAAATAATCAAACAGAAAACAATAACCTAATCAAGGAATGACCAAGAATAAAACCACACTCCCCTCAATACAGGCAGGGCAAGATACTGTATACAAACAGGGAGCAAATGCCATACTCTGTCCCACTGATGATGTTACCAGGTTGGGTAAACAAACAACCAAGCTCAGGAGAGCACCAAGGACTCTTTCCTGTCTGTTTCCTCCAAAATAGTCCTCCCAAAGAGTTTACACTTGACGATCAAAAATGAAGATCATGAATAAGTTCTGAATTGCACCAAAAGTTGGATAATAGAGAACAATTTAGAAAAGTTAACTGCACTAAAATAGATATGAAATATCTTCCCTGCTTCTCTGAAGCTGGACAAGCATCTGATTCTGAATCCAGGGATCATAGTCCTTTCAAGAAAGGGCTGCTGGAAGACTATCCTCTATCCAGTTGTTGGAAGTTAAAACCCACCCCTCTCCTAGAAAAGTGAAATATTTTAGGATATACTAAAAAGGCAGAATATTTCCCTTAAAAAAGAAGTAGAAACTCAGAGAGGCAGAAACTCAGCCCCCTACCACCACCTTTATTAATGGGTCATTAAGGCCTGGACCTGTCTATTCTACATAAGAAAGATCTACCTCCTTCAGGCAGAGCCATTTAATTGCCCTTCATTGCATCACCCAGCAAGATTCAACCAAACTCAGCACACAGACAACCTACAAAGCTAGCCATGACCTCTGACAGCAACCAGTCAGGATACTCTTCCTGTGCCCCACGAAGTTCAAAGCCAGAGAGGGTATAAAACCAATAGACTCTCAGTATCTCTTCCCTTTTTCTACCCAGGACCTCAAACCATGTGATCCTGTCCACCATTAAACCATCTTTCCAAACAGCCTCCATTTTTCAGTGTCTTTTTCCCCACTTGGAACTGAACCCAGAAGGATATTTCTTCCAACACAGTCTAGCTTCACTTTACAGATAACAAGCACTAAAGGGCCTGAGCAACAGATTGAGCCAGATGACAAGGGAAAAGAAGCCCATCTGCTCATTACACCACTTAAGATGTCTTCTGGAAACAGCCAGTTCCTGCAACAGATCACTCTCATTTGGATTTGTTTTGTTTACAGTTAATTCTCTATTCTTTTGTCCTTAATTGTCTTTAATTAATGATCTGCTTTTCAATTAATCTTCCCATTAGTACAAAACTGTAGCAGTAAATAGAAACTTTAAAAAAAAATGAGGAAGCCAAATGCCAGAAATAGATTCAATTTATGCTTGCAAGCTCAACCACTTCTCTTCTGGCTTGGCATCCACAATCTGAGGCATCAACTCTATTTGTATTATACAGCCACACCTGACTTCATCAGCATTAACTCCTGCACTGGATCTACTCCCATTTTGGAAGAGTTAAAGAAAGGGAAAGTCTCTCTTGATCCAAACTTGACTCCTGGAGACCAGAAATACATCCCAGATGCTCTCTTGATGCCAAGAGTGAACCAGCTCAAATGCCCATATATTGTACATCATCAAGACAATTATGCTTCTTTTTTCACCGGTGGTAATTCATAGACAAACAACTGCAGAGGAATAACAGGATAGAATAACAGAATTGGAAGAGACTTTGAAGGTATTCTGGTCCAACACCCTGCTCAAGAAGGAGACTCTATCCATTTCAGAGAAATAGCTATTCAACCTCTGATGAGCTACTACAGCACACCAATAACCAGAAAAGGAATCATGCCCAAGACAGCAAAGGTAGTAGTACTTTCAAAGAAAATACTCCAAAAGTTTGACTACCTACCTGTCGGAGCCCTTGTAAGAACTTCTTCCGTTTCCTGAGATGTTGACAAAGGCTGAGGTCATTCTCCCGATCTGAACTGTAGTGGTGATGGTGATGGTGGAAGTAGTGATGGTGCAACCGACTCTTTTTTAGGTGGTAGGGCAACCCATTAGCAAGCACCTCTCGTTTCTTCTTTGCTAAGGGATCTTGATGCTTGTTCACAGGATCAGGTGGCTTCACTGCAACATCCTTCTGTTTATAATGGGGAAGAAGAAGAAGGAGGAATGGTCACATTTTTGGGGGGAAATCTTTTCACATAATGACTGGAAGTCCCAAAGGTGCTTTTTCAGGAGGCAACTGGACTTTCTTTGTTTTTTTTTCTTTTGAAGACATTTCGCTTCTCATCCAAGAAGCTTCTTCAACTCTGACAGTGGGCTTCTTCAGAGCTGAAGAAGCTTCTTG
>JANHFL010001431.1:674190-685414 GCA_032468155.1 Oxyrhabdium leporinum
CCCCTTCCTGGAGTTCCCCACGTGCCCCGTTTTGGCTCCCAGGTAAATGCAGGGAGGCCCACTAGGCCCAAAATGGGGCATGGGGGTGCGGCACAGCCTCCCTGCATCCTGTTTTGGCTCCCAGGGGGCTTTGGGGAGGCCAGCTAGGCCCGAAATGGGGCATGGGAGGGTGCGGTGTGGCACCCACCCAGTCACATGACCAATAAGCCATGCCTACCCAGCCACACCCACAGAACCAGTAGTAAATTTTTTTGAATCCCACCACTGTATTTTGAATTCATCTGCTGAAACTTTCTTGCAGATCCACAACTAAATGGGATTGCATTTTACTTCAGTCAGGCAATTTATCCATGGTGATAGGAACACATGCGTTAGTTAACAACTCTATTGATAATTTATTAAATTTATACGTTTCCCCACAGCAACTGGTATTGGCTATGTATTGATATCCAATTCTTGGAATAGCTTGCATCCCTAGTTGGAGGTGCACCATCTCTGGAGTTTTGCAAAAATAGACTGCTATTAGGTCTTCTGCATTGAGCAGAGGATTGCAATATAAGTCCTCCGGGGTTCCTTCCAGCCCTATATTCTATGTTTCATACATTTTATGATCTGGGATGTTTAGTTCCATTTTTCCTGTGTTTTGTAGCACAATCTTTATATTTTGTTGTAAAACTACCATGGATCTTAGTTTTCTCCATATAGACATTATCTTGTCTACCATGAAACTGCACTTGTGTTCTTTTGGGCTTTTGGTACATGTTAATATTGCTGTCTGGCTTGTTTTAAACAAGATTCATTGTCTGTTTTTAATTTCCTGTTGTGATTTTATTGCATTATTTTATTGCTGATTTAAATTGTACATCACTTTATGGTCTCAGGCAGCAAAGAACATCTTAAGTAAGAAATAGTAAAAACAAGTGCGAAACGGGTAATATTTAAAGGTAACAATTTATTTTATTGATTTTTAAAAAAAATAAGAGAACAGTGTACTTTTTGGTAGAGTTATCAGTTTAACTGACCCAAGTAAATGCAGACTTTACTATGTACACAGAAGTCCAAAACGGCACCATAGAGAATACACCTATCTGCATATACCTAAAGTAATTTAGTAGATCATACCAAACACTGGCACTACTCTGAAGGATCAAGAACTGTAGATCAATATGGTGGCAGGGAGACAAACAAGTTTCTCTTTATTACCAAAATTGAAAGATGAATAGAAATTTAGGGACAGAAGGATAGGGAAGTAGATATGCTTTTCTGTCATAGTTTCTATGGAAACCAGTTTAAGTGGGTTTCTTGCGCCTGTGCTTTTTGGAGATGTAGATTTTTTTTCATCTAAAATGGAATTACAATTGTAAAAGTTGTGCTTAGGCAAAAACCAGGGAATTAGCTCAAAGTTACAAACATTATTACAGAGTTGTAACAATTCTGAATGCAAAAGTGTGGTCAGGGGCATACACATCTTAGCAATTGTCTTTTTATGTTCCCCAAGCTTCCATGTTGGAATAGGCCCCTGAATTGGCAAGTTTTCTATGTTAGGAGAAGATTTTAAGTGAAATAGATTAAGTTTCACAAGAGACTGAAATCATCCACTTCACTGTTAGGGAAAAAGCATAACTTTTCAAAACGGTGAAATCTATTTCCCAACATATTGTGTGAACCCCAGTGAAGCTCTCAATCTACCAGAAGCTGTACATCCATGTATCAAATGAATGGAAACCTGTTAGAAACTGGGGAGGTGTATTTGTTTCAAGAATAAATGTTCTAGAAGGAAAGCTTCTACTGTGATAAGTGTAATGGAGAAAATAGAAGTGTTACAGCTTCGTTCAGAATACAGAACAATAGAGTTGGAAGAGAACTTGAAGGTCTTCTAGTCCAATGCCCTGGTATACCATTGCAATGGTATAGCAATACAATGCCCTGCTATACCATTTCGGACAAATGGCTGTCCAGTCTCTTCTTAAAAACCTCCAGTGATGAAGCACCCATAATTTCTGAAGGCAAGCCTTCCAATGGCTAATTGTTCTCACTGTTAGGAAATTTCTCTTATTTATAGGTTGCTTTTGTCCTTGATTTATTTCTATCCATTGTTTCTTGTCTTGCCTTTTGGTGCTATGGAAAATAGGTTAACCTCGTCTTCTTTGTGGCAGCCCCCACAAATATTGGAATTAATTAATTCCAATTTTTCAATTAATCCTGTGCATAAATCTGCTTTATTTTTTTTCCTTCTCCCTGAGTAATAAGTTTTTATTTTATTATTAGGATGATGAGAATTTCTTTCATATTTCTCCTGGTATATTTGAGCTTATCTAATTGTTAGAAATAGAGGATGATACTAAAATACAGTTGCTTTTTGCACAGTCTTCCCAAACCAAAAAATGAGTTTCCTCATGGTTTGCCTTTTCCTTCCCTGGGATTCCACAGAAGCATACAAAGAGATGATTGTATATGAATGCACATATAAGTGCAATGATCACACTTCACCTGTGATAATTTAACATACATTTCCTTTTCCTTGAAATAATTTTTGAAAGTCAATTCTCTTTCATCAAGAGAAATGTTTGAAAAATGTAAGAGAATTTGTCTTGAAGTTTCTGATAAACCGTTAGATGTTTCACCTCCCTTTAAGGTGAGAGCAGCTGTTCCCTTTTTACAATTTTTCATTTTTAGGGACAGGTCAGGAGCAGTGATGTCGTGGAATTATCCTGGATTCATTAGGTCAGGGGTGTCAAACTTGCAGCCTGTGGGCCAGATGTGTCACGTGCTGGCCCTGTCTCCGCCCAGTTTAGCAAAAGGGACAAAAGTCCCGATATGTCACGTGATGCCGCCGTGACGCTGCAAGTTTGACACCCCTGCATTAGGAAAACATAAGAGGACAATCTCCCTCTCCCCCACACCCTCTCTCTCTCTCACACACACACACACACACTTCCCAGAATGCCTCTGAGCCTTATCTAGTCTTTCCCAGGTGAAAGCTGCCAGCTTGGGAGATAGAACAATAAAACAGCTACTTTGAACTCTACATGTGTGGGCCTGATTGTTTGTGCTTGGCACACATTCTGAGTGAAAAAAATATGGAAAGATACTCAGTCGGTACCCCCCCTTTTTTTTGCGTGAAAGAGAAAAAGAAAAAAATATGTTGGAGAAAAGATTATGTGGAGACTGCTCATCTGAAAATTCTTTAACCTTCATTAAGCATGCTGAGCTTAAAGACAAATCCCTCTCCCCCAATTCAAAGTAGATTCTTACTGATAAACTGAAAAATATAATCCAAATTCTATATTTTATGGCTTTGGGTAGCAATTTTGGAACATTTATGCTGAAGACTCAAGTAGCAGACTTTTCATGTTCCTTTTAAAGGAAAAGAAAAAAAATATGAAGCCCTGATGGAGATGATTAGAAAACTGTAGAATTGCTGCCTTTTCATGGACCACAAAGTTAGCTCTCCTGACACAATGTAAGGGGGAGGTTTGAGACTTTAATCACTGCAAAAGATAAGTTTTATTAAGTGCAAATCAGCTTCTGGCTAATCAACCAGCAGCAATTGAGGCCCTCAAGGTTTCCTGCTCAATCTAAATGGAGATTACTGTGACAGGAGAAACTGTTTCTATTTCTATTTAAATTACACTCTGCAGCTAAGAAAGGGTTATTCATGAAAATGAGAATTTGGACAGTTAGAAAACAATAAGATTTCTGATTTCCACGAACATTTATGAAGTTTTATTTCTCTATAGTTATTAGCCCAGCTAGTCCAATGCTTTTCTGACTTTTTAATCTAATCTATAGTCCAGCCCAAAACTCTCCCAAATTCATAAATATGCCAACATGTCATCTGGAGATGGTGGGAGTTAAAGTTCAGTCCTTCAGGATGGGATGAGGCTGGGAAAAATTGATTTACAATACTAGTGAATAAATGTAGAAGTCATTCTCAGCTTCATTTCTAATCTCTTTCCCTCTCCTGCTCTTTGGATTACAAATAGCCCTTAGGTACAACCCTGATTGGGACTGGAATTTCAGTTGCTAAATGATGCTTCACAGGGCCAGCTAGTTTAGCAGTGGCAGTTCCAATAGTTCCAGTTGTGGGAATTGGCCAAAAGTCACCTAATGGATTTTTGTCTAAGGCAAGGGTATCAAACTCAATTTCATTGAGGGCTGCATCAGGGCTGTGGTTGACCTTGTGTGTGTGTGTGTGTGTGTGTGTGTGTGACCAACTGGCTGGGCGTGGACAGCTTGGCACCACTCCGCAAACTGCTGGCATGTTTCCTCTTCGCACTAGGTAGATCAGGCCAAAGCGATGCTGGCCGGCCCCCTTACATTTTCAAGCCCGCTCCACGGGCCGGATCCAACCACATTGCGGGCTGAATGCAGCCCACTGGTCTTGTGTTTGACACCCCTGGTCTAAGGCACGTAGAACTCACACTCTTTCGGTTTCTAGGCTGATGCCTAAACCAGTGCACTAAACTGGCTCTCTATGTTTTCCTTTTCCTAAATTAAGTCCTTTCCCTGGCAATTGTTGCTGGGAAATGTTCTACTGCCTTAAAAAACAAAGAAAAATCAACACCCCACATGCCTGATTAGGGATCATTTATGATCCTGTAGCCTCAGTTTGCCGATGACAATAAAGAGCTTACTTGGAAGGAACATACATCTGCTTGCAAAGAGGAAAATGCATGAGCAAGAATATAAATCTTTTTGTCATATCCTCAGAAGTGAGGGGGAAAGCTGGGGGCACAGCTTTGGTCTAAAGGCGAGGCATTTACCTTCCTAAAGCCCCACCCTCCCCCCACTGGGGAGCTGAATTCAACATTGACTGGATTTTCCAAATTGCATCAAAACATCTAGTTTGTACAGGTAGTCCTTGTTTCATGACCACAATTGGGACTGAAGTGGTCGCTAAGTGAAACCATAATGATATTTATCATCTTATTTCAACCTTCCTGTACAGATCTGCAAAGGTTATAAATGAATTATTGTTTGCAATGCTACTTTTTCATTACCGTTGTTAACTGCAAATGGTTGCTAAACAAGGCAGCTACTATATGAGGACTACCTGTAATGATATAAAGTATTTGTATTTACTGCATGAAAAGTATTTGCATTCAGTTGCTGAGCTATGACCTTGCTCCCCTGGTTGTTTGAAAGCCGTTCTTTTGCTCTCAGATGCCGTGTTTTTGAACATACTGTTTGCCTGCTTATTTTTTATTTTTTATTTTTTTTGCTGTAATAGCACTTTATAAACTAGCCATCACTGTCAAAAGCTCAGCTTTTGCTTCAGCTGCATCAGTTGAAGTCATATGCAAAGAAATATTTAATGACATACAGGCAGCTTCCAGAAAGGCTGGTGAATGAAATATTTTGAAAGTAGTTCTGCCATTCAAAACATGATTTATAGATCAATAGGCTATTTACTCATTTATATTATTCATTCAGATAAATTCTTTGACATATTTTCTTCAGGCATGGAAATTCCTCATGACAATACTTTTGACCTGAAAATGTAATGAGAAGGATAAGCAGGAGGAGGAGGAGGAGGAGGAGGAGTTGTTCAAAGAAAGAGTTGATCTTTTAGCTTGGTTGTGTTTTGGTAGACATTTCATTACCCAAACTAGGTAATACCATCAATGCTGTTCTACAATGATAACTCCAGTTTAAATAACCTCAGTTGAGAAACATGATGGATAATACTATAATCAAGCCTATCTTCATATCTTGTCAACATGTGAAAAAAGGACTATCACAGATTAGGTTGTTATAGCACAGAAGTGGCCCACTTCCAAGGCCAGGATCAGGAGCATCTACAGGGGGGAACAACTCTGGGGCAAATGGCAAAAATAGTTTTGTGTCAATGTAGTTCAAGCTTCTTCTCTGGTGTATGTGCATAGATAAGCTACATGCACATATAAAAGGATGGCATTTGGATCACATTAGTTCACTAATGTTTTCAGCATTTTGACAAAAATGGTGGCTTCCATGTACATGTTTGACTAGAACACCAATGTTCCCTATCTTGTTAAGCTATGACTTAAGGGCAGGCAATGAAATACCTGTTTCAGCAATGAGATAAATTACACACACACACCCCACACACACATAATCAGGCTTTCTTTATTCTTCTTTATTCTTACCTGTATTATCTAACAGTATTTGTATAAGTAGAAAATCCCATTGGATCATCACATTCTTTACATTAACTTTAATTGGATAGGCTAGATGAATTTCTTAAATGAGATTAGAAATAGCCATTCCTAAACAGTGAGCCTTTTTGTCTGAACTGAAATATTTAATTTTATCTTACTTAAACACACACACATATGCACTATGTGATATATATGTATCACAGTTATTCTTATAAGGCTGTATTCAAGCATATGAATAATTCATGAATTCAAAAAGTCATTTATTTTTCATTTGAGGCAGTTGATTTGATCAAGACAACTAAGCAAAGATTGGACAAGTAAGTATCTGTCAGGGACACTTTATGAATTGGAGATTTTGTCTTGGAGCAATCTGTTTATGCACCCTGAAAATCCAATTTGCCCTATTTTCCTTGAAATGTATGTAAAAATAAGTTTGTACATAAATGGAATTAAATTGTTTAGCTAGCCAGCGCAAGCTCTGGGTTACATGTCTATTCCTTTAGAAGGGTTCCAAGTAATGAATACATTGGACAAGAAAAATCCATGTTCTTGTTTTGTTGTCGATATCAATGAATTGGACACAGGTATTCCAATCTACTTTAAGTAGATCCTCACTTGATTGGTTGAAAGGACAAGGTTATTCACAAATAACATATTCATAGCATCTATGGGATTTGAATAGTTGATAGAATATTGTTTCAAACAAGTTATTTCCAGCCAATGTTTTATCTGAATACAATATTTCAAATAAAAATACTCACTTTTTTTTGGAAAAGTTTACCATGTTTACTATAATTTATTTCCCACTTACAGGTTAACTAGAGTTTAAGTTTTGGAGAATATCCCAGGTTTTTGCTCACCTCCAACTCTATTTATTCATGATGATGGAATAGCAGCTGCCTTTTAAAACTTTATGTACATGTTGTGCCTCTGATTACAGTCATTATGACTGGGAATGCCTACATCTTTCACCATTGGTTGCTACAAGGAAGGTCATTACAGCTTTCAGTCTTTCCAGATTTGCCAGAATAGGTGCGTTAATGATAACAGCAACATTTAATTATTCCCAAATGGTTCCAGTACCTCTCAGCTATGTTTCAAATACACAGTGCTAAAACAGGCAGCCTTCTTTCCTGAACTACATATTTAGAACAATGGGGTATTTGGTTCTGAATGCTTTTTATAAACTTAACCATTTCAAACAAAGAGAGATTGCTACACACACCTAACTCTAGTTTTACAAAATTGCATTTTTAATGGAAAATTACTTCTCTCAGGAATTCAAGATAAGTTATAAATATATTTTCTGAATAAAAAGGAAAGGAGGTTAGAATAGGACAATTTTCATCTCCCACAAAGACTGCAGTTATTTACATGGGAATGACTAGGAATACACATTCAGCACTGTGTACATTCTACATACTCTGCTAGAGAGAAGTTCTTGGAAGCTTGGAAGACTAAACTTTTAGTCCTGAAGACCGACCTAGATTGGATCCTGCAGCATTATCCTGGGACACATATATTTGCCTTCCTTCATGTCTAGAAATAGCCATACGATGCTTGTATACTGTAGCAGTATCCAGCCAACTTGGGCAGAAGTTGAGAAACCTAAGTGAGCATTGTATGGAAGTCTAGCAAGAAATCCCAGAGCTGGAAAATTAATAAGACATCCTGGAAGAGGGCAGTGGCAAACCATTCCCCCCCTCCCGCAAGAAAATTATATGAAGAGGTTTATGAAGTCACCAAATTCACCTTGAGGAGGACTTTATATTTAACTACATCACTGGTAGCATTTCTCCGGACAGGAGACTCCCAAATAAGTTCCTTTGGATGATCTAGTTCTAAAGTTTCCATTCCCATTCCATTGCTATGGTGGCACAGTGATTAGAATGCAGCATTGTAGACTAATTCAGCTCACTGCCAGGAGTTTGATTCTCACCAGCTCAAGGTTGACTCAGCCCTCCATCCTTCCGAGGTTGGTAAAATGAGGACCCAGATGGTTGGGGGCAATATGCTGACTCTATAAACTGCTTAGAGAATGCTGCAAAGCACTATGAAGTGGTATATAAGTGTTATTGCTAGCGCTTTATATTGCAACTCCTGGGTCAGCTAATTTTTATTTGGAGAGAGACATGAAGAACATAAACAGCCAGTTTCACTGATAAGAAAACAAGATATTTATTCCAAAACTATAAACATGTTTCTAAAAAGATTTTTGCAACCTTACAATATATTGAGCCCAGGAGATAAATCCCGAATTGTGCCATGTTCAATTTATTTGCTGTTAGTTACAGTGAGTAGCTCCCTAAAGGACAGTTTAATAATTTGTAGAGAAAAAGACTCACTAAGATAAGGCAGCAGATTTATCTGAGGTCTAAAGGTATTGGCTCAGTTGAGAGATAAAAAGATTGATGTTCTTTTTCCTAAGGGTTGGCTATGTTAGTCTTTTGCAGCAAAGCCAACAAGGACCTTTTGTGGCCTAAAGGTCCACAGCTAGCCATAATAAGTAAAAATAAGACATGTGTAGTGATAAAGATGAAAACAACACCTTTTGATACTTGTAACCTAACACTAGAAACAACTATGCAGGTAACAGGATTTGCATTAAGATGTCATTATGTTACATCACCCCTTCCCCTCTTTCTCCCAAGGGCACCTATACTTCGTGATACTTTATAGATAAACCATAATATTGCCTATTAGGTTTTTCTGGAATTCATTCTGCATTATCAGTTGCACAGAACAGTGGCCTGAAAAACTGCATATGCACCAAGAAAGAAAAAGGAAAAGCACTTAAAAATATTGTAAGAATATTCAAGTCAGCGAATCAGTTCAAATCACTTAGATAGACTCTGCCAATCAACTTTCCAGATAGAATCAAGAAGTTAATTTAAATCACTGTACTGAATAGAATGTTTCTGAATTAATTTGAACACTTCGCATTTCAGCCCATGTGCAGCAAGAGCTTTTTCCAAAACAGTTTGATAATCTGAATTGAATGCACTCAAGCCGAATATTTGATCTGAACTTCCAAGTTTAATCAGTGATTTAAACTGCATTTGAACTGATTTGCACATAATTAGTTGAAATAAAAAGGAAAGACTGAGAATTGGATAGTGACTGTTAGAAAAACAGTCAGTTATTACTACTGGAAAACTAAATTAGTCATTAGGGGACTTTTTAATATTGGCATCAAAATAACAATTCAGCTTTAAGTAGTAACAATATAATTTCACCTACATAAATAATAGTACATAAGATGTCAATCATATCTTTCCCAGTAGCAATAATTTCAAGTTTACAAATCAACATTTAGCTAAACAAATAAATAAATAAAGCAGTAGCTGGATGTGAAATACATTTTCTACTGAGCATTTTACTTGCGCTACCTATGCATAATTCATATAGTCTCTCATATCTTCTTTTATCCCTGCATATCTTTCTTGGCAACCCTCAAGTTTCTATACCTGGAAATTTAATGTCTTAAGAAAGATAATTGTGTTAAAAATTGCTGTCATTTCAAGCCAGGCACCACCACAATCAATCTGTATCTACAACAAGGCCTTTGGGACTCACACAGGCCCCACAGGCATTCTTTAAAAATTGCAACGATGCATGGCTGTGGCCCAGTGCTTTCTTTGGAAATATGCTTAAGTGTCCATGAGAATATGATAACAAATATTTGTGTGAGTTTAAATGAGAGATTAAGTGAGAGATTATTGAATGGTAAATGGCTTTTTATGGCTCTATGGTCCTCATCAGTGAATGCATAATATACACAGAAACATATCATTAGTCCTTTTCTTTTTAACCAACAGCATTGTATCTAAGTTCAGGGGTATCCACCAGCCCATTTAACTATTTCTGGTATATGCAATTAAACAAAAGACGAAATAGATAATCAATACCCATATTTTATTCCATGTTTCCTGAGCATTTGGGGATCACCTCTGCTGAGGTGCAAAATGACTTTTGAAATAGCTATGCTCCAGCCATTCTTTATTTCTCTGGGAACTGGCAATCTATTTCCATTATGTCTGTTGAATGTTGAAGCAACTTTCTCCCTGCAGCTTTTATTAGGAGTTTATAAGCTGTTGAGAAAAATAAAAAGCATTGCCTGAGCTATTCCAATGCATCTCCATTTACTTCCAATTCATTCGTCTCCTGGCATTTCTTAAAACTTATTGTCATATTATAAAAGGTAGAGACAGATTAGGCTGATAGGTATGCTGCCAATGAATTGAACCTTATCAGTGAAGAGTCTTAATGAAGATTTGAGGGTTCTACTGAAAAGCAATTTCACCCAAACTCAGTTGATAGCCCAAATCATATGAAACTGCAGAATAGTCTTTCTATTCTAGATATTTGAAATGGGAGGAGGATTGATTGATTGATTGATTGATTGATTGAATGAATGAATGGATTGAATGGTGATTGAATGGGCAACTTCAGAATTTAAGAGCTTGCTTAACCAGGCCAAAGGCCAACCCAGTCTGGCATTCGGAATCAGACAGTTGTCACCCAGATAGTTTTGAGAAATTAGTAAAAAGAGAAGGGCAATATAGTCCTTTCCCCCTGTTCTAATCAATAATTAGTATTTTCTCCACGATTTAGGAAGCAATTTTCCAATCCTTTTTTAAAACCATCTAAATTGGTAGTTATCATCCTTGTGTAATTAAGACCTTCCCTTTGTCATTCCTGAATGTCCCTCAATTTACAATCAGAGGGCATAATTCAAATCCATTTACATGACAGACTGTGGTGAATCCCATTCAGAGCCCCATCAAATATGTCTTTTTGTGTGTGAGGAAAAGTGGTTAATTTACTTTAAGTCAGGACTGTCTGAAGCCCAGGAATGCCCTTCTTTCCACTTGGAAAGAATGTATATTTCTTCGTCCAATTTATACATTTGCAAGGGTTTTTTTCCCCAAGATGCACTGAAAGCAAATGTGGAAAATAGAATGAAATAATAATTTAAAAGATTAGAAATTCAGGGAGACCAACAATTATTATTATTATTATTATTATTATTTTATATTTATATACCGCCCCATTCCGAAGACTCGGGGCGGTTCACAGCT
>JANHFL010001431.1:685514-701724 GCA_032468155.1 Oxyrhabdium leporinum
GTTTAAAATTAATTAAAAGGAATTAAATTATTAGCTGTGCCTTTTCCGTTTAAAAGTTTTTACAAAATTTTTTTTTTTTAAATATTAAAAACCCCGTTTAAATTAATTAAAAATGGGAGAATAGAGCTTTCAGTTTCCCTATAATTGCCACAAAGTTGTGATATATTAGTTCCCAGGGATATATTTCCCCCCCTTGCTCTTGGCATTTAGGAAAACACTGAAAGCACATCTTCTTAAACAGGATATGACATTTAAATGGAATGGTGGTTAGGCAGCTTTAGGTGATGTGATTATTACTGGGGATTTACAAGGTTGTTCCTTGTTGGGAGGGGTAAAGCTAATTAGGAAAGGCTGAAGGTTTTCAAAATTGCATCTCCAGTGTTGTTTCAAGAGATCAGTTTAGAAATGGTGTAAGGAAATAGCATGTGTATGTGTGTGCGTGCATATTTTAAAGAAAAATATACAGAAAAATAAAATAAGGACTACAGAAAATGGTTTCCCCACTGTGTTGTGAAGAAGTGTTCAAGCAGGTGACAAAGTGCTCCTGATATGTTGGCAATGGACAATAATAAATGTGTTAAAATTGAAGACTCTCAAGAGCCTCAATTAAACATCCTTTCAGCAAAAGATAACCTGTAGCCTTTTGTACATAATCAGAAAAACAAGATTCAGTAGTGTCTTGTGTGTTCTCCATCAACAGCACAGAGTACAATTTACTGATTTCCAATGTTGATACATCCAGGAATAACTGACAACCCCTACCTAAATTACCAATTTAGACTGGCATACATGGGATGGCGTGTGTGTGTGTGTGTGTGTGTGTGTGTGTGTACACAAACAGGAAGGAAATATATATTTATGTTATGTCTTTTGTGGTTGATGATTGATAGAAAAAAAATTCCAAAAACTTTCCTGAGACCCAAGGATATGCAATATCAAGGAATCTATTGATTCAATCAGTTCTGTCCTTTGGCCTTCCCCCCAATACACCCAAGAATACATTTAGGGCAGGGGTCTCAAACTCGTGGTGTCACGTTGTCATTATGTAACGTATCATGACTTTTTTCCCCTTCACTAAACTAGGTGTAGCCAGCTCATGATGCATCCAGCCTGTGGGCCATGAGTTTGACACCCCTGATTTAGAGTATATTTGCTCTGCACTCTTAAGATGCACCTGTCCTATCCTGGTGCTTATTTGATTATAAACTCACTTAAGAAAATGCTATGTAGATACTTCAGCTGTGTGCAAGAGCCAGTTTGATCTATTGGTTAAAGCACCAGGCTAGAAAGCAGGAGACTGTAAGTTCTAGTCCTGCTTGAACCATGAAAGCCAGCTTGGACCAGTCACACTCTCTCAGCCCAATTCACTGCACAGGGTTGTTGTTGTTGGAAAATAGGAGGAAGAAGGTGTGTTGGATAAGTTCACCATCTTAAATTATTTGTAAAAATAAAGGTAGAATGCAAATAAATGTATAAAATCAGGCAATTCTACACTGTTCTTCTCTCTTCTTTGTTTCAAGAGTAAAAATGGCCAGTTGATTTACTTTGCATGGATGGGACATACACTTACCCAAAATTAAACTGAATTTATAGATATAACATTGAAGTATAACCATGGAGGAAAAGCAACCAGTTTTAAAATAAAATTTAATTTCTTGAAGCCCTGTTTTTCTCTGCTGTTTTCTTAACCAGACTCATACTAAAATAGCACAATAGCACATGTGCCTTGTATGTAGAAGACTGCTGATTTAAAACATGGAATTTGTTTTAAAAATTATTAAATTTTTTCTTTCTGTGAGCTTACTACTTTTCTCAGGCATTTTAAAAATAAGTTTATAAAATTCATATATTTTATAAAAGTAAAATTCAATGAGTTTATAAAATTAAACAGGAAATTTTAAATCAATTCAACATCAGCTCAGATCAATTTTCCAATTCAAATTGATATCTCAGATTGGATCAAATTGACAATTCAGGAAAAGCAATTATTTGAACTGAAATGGTAAAAAAATTCTTCTTGATGATCTTTAGATAGTGACAATTTAGGTTACATTTATTAGGTGATTAAGTGGGATTCAAATAATTCTGGGGGGAAAAAACAATTTCTGTTCCTTCAATAATTAAAACCCCAGGTTCTCTCCTCCTTTTTGGTTACCCTAGGTGTTAGATATGCATTTCAAATTACAAGAACTTTTTTTAAAAAATCAGACTTTCTATTTAAAAAATAGATATTACTATTCACAAAATGTATTTAGTCTTTCAGAAAGATAGAATTTTGTATGTCTATTATCTATTCATACAAAAAAGCAATACTCGCAAAATTTCTTAGATTACTAACCAATATTGCAGTGACTGAAGTCAAAAGAAGTTGCCTTCACCTTTTTAAAAAGCTAATATAGTTGAAAACAACCTTTTGATGCCAGAAGTTTTGATCATTATTTTTGTAAATCTGAATTCTAAACATCTTAATATGAATATTTTGAAAGGCTAGTATCATTAACAATGTGGTTTATGACATTGCTTGACTTAAAAGTAGGCACCTGAATAAACATTTTAAAATGTAAATATAATGCACTATTGATATACTGCACTGTTAAATATTACATCAAAGGTATACCCCTGTCCTATGTCAGTCTACATAAAATATATCCTTGTTTTTCCTTTCTCAACTTTTTCTCTCTGAGCAAATAGTCCGAAGAGGACTATACTTTATCTTCTTTGTACATAGTGCCATAATAATGATAAGCTGCAGTCAAAACAAATTGGTCTGAGTATCATATTCATGGGAATAGAGAGAATCATACTGTGTGATGTTGTCTTCATGCAAATACTGCAAAAGAAAAGAATATTTGTATTTCAGGGTTGAACCTGTAGAGTCCTTGGCAGTTTCTGAACTTTGTTGTTTTCTTTCAGATGTTTCATTACCCAATTAAGTAACATCTTAAGCAATTAGAAAGGAGTGGGGTTTGCTCTTTTTTTATATATATAATAGTTGGCCCTGCCAGTGCTGGTGGGAGTTTCGCTTTCTTCTTGGTAGTTCATTGATTACGTGGTTCATTGATCAGCAGCAAGTAATGCTCCAATTAAGGAACTGCCAACTCAGCAAACCATCATACAGTAAAGAACAATCTAATCAAGGAACTACTAAGAATAAAATAACATTCCTACCAACACTGACAGGGCAACCCACAATTTATAAACAAAGAGCAAATCCCACTCCCTTCTACAATTGAAGATGTTACCTAGTTGGGTAATGAAATGTCTGCAAGAAAAAAACCCACACATTTATGTACTTGCGTCAGATATTACAGTATGCCACTGTTCACTATTTTTGTCCAACTGCTTATATCCAATTGTTATTCTCAGCTATTTAAACCATTTAAATAATATCAATATAAAAAGCAGTCTCTTCCAAACCAAGCTGCATTCTAGGCACATGTGCAAGATAACATAAGGAATAATGGGGTTTGATTCAGTAAGTCTCGCAAGCATGCATTTTCAGTGTGCTAATCAAAATTTAATCTCTCCAGTTTTGTTATACTGTACTGGTGAAAAAGGCAGCAGGAATTAAGCTCAGATTAGCTACCTCTTAAACAGAGTGCCGGTAGAATGAAACGACAAGGAATAAGTTATTTAATCTCTGTTTAGAACGGGGGTATCAAACCTGTGACGACACATTGTCATCATGTGACATATCATAAGTTTTTCCTCCCTTGGCTAAACTAGGGGTGGGCATGGCCAGCATGTGATGCATCTGGCACATGGGCCGTGAGTTTAACACCCCTGGTCTAGGGTTTACTGTCCCTTAGTCAGTAGGTCATAAGGTCTGAAGAATTAGCACTGTTAGATTTGGATCTCCAACTGAGTTGGGATAAAAAGACTCAGATTCATTTCACCATTCAGCCATTAAACTTTCAAGTCACCTGGCAGACCTTTGTTACCCATTTTTCTTAACTCAAAGGGTTGTTGTGAAAATAAAAAGGTGAATCATAGCTTCTGCCATAAGTTTCCTGGATATAGATGAAATTTAATAAAGATATCTGTAGAAGCATAGATCTCATATGTGCATGTAAAAGTGTATACACATACACACACAAGAGTGATAAGGCAATTGCTAGTTGAACACAGAAGCTATTCCTCTTTGGTTACTTTCTCACTATTGCGTGGGTTTCTCAAGCTTAACGTTGCAGAACAGCAATCTGCAAGTATACACACATTTCTGTATCAAGCTGCCAGAACATGGATTGATGTTGTTCTTTTATTTTACTGCCAAAATTACACCAGCAGTTTGCAGATGGAGAGCATGTAATCAGAGTTTAAATTGGCCAACTTAACAACTGTTGAGGTACCATTGTGACCATTTGGGAGGGGGCTTAATGTTGGCAGAAATCTTGTTTGATATGCATACAGGCAATCTTGAAGCAGAAATACAAGCTGCATTGCAAAAAAATTCTTACTTGATATTAGGACAAAGCAACACTAGATACAACAAAAAGCTATCCCCAAAAATTAAAATTACAAAAATAAAAAGACTATTTAGAGATGATTTGCAACATCTCATGCTTATCAAATTAAAGTCTCAAAGAAGGGAACATCTGAAATATGATTTCTTTCTCAATGTGTATTAATTTTAAATATGAGAGGATAATTAAAAAATCAAAAGGAGGAAATGCTTTTTGCTTAGGAATTTTGGTTGGCATAAAACTAAGTCCTGAGATTGCCATCTATCTAAAATGGGTGTCAAACCTGCGGTGTCACGGCATCGTCACATGATATATCGGGACTTCCCCCCCCCCTTTGCTAAACCGAGTTGGACAGGGGACAGCACATGACACATCCAGCCCACAGACTGTGAGTTTGACACTCTTGGTCTAGAATGAGAAAGAAGGTTTTTCAATGTAGCTAATCAGATTGTCTATAACTCCTTTAACTATAACTGTAGTCCAGTAGAAGGCTGCTAACTGAAGCTGAAAGAGGCTGGATATGCTGGAAGTAACCTATATGTAACATTGTTGTTTTCAGTGAAGTCAGCAGCTTCTGCAATATATATTAAGGAAGGATGACTGCAGCCTCCTTTTATATACAGCCATTGCATTCATTAGGGCATTGCAACTTGGTACCCTTCAGGTATTTTGACCAAATAGCTCATGGCACAGGGCTACAGGATCATTGTTGTTGTGGCTGTTGTTGTTTTGATTCTGTTAGATCTGCCTGATTCCAAAAGACCTTTGGGCAATTCACAATATAAAGAAAATAAGATAAAAAATATAATCAGGTAAGTGAAAATACAATAAAGGAAATAAATAAGATGCAAAAGCTTGTCAGCCACATTCTCAAAACACATGCAACATATGATAAATGCATTTAGCAAGGAGTTCCACCCTGCTCCAGACTTTGAGACAGCAGCCTGATCTTTAAGGTCCTCTGGAATGCTATCAGAGTAAGCAATTACAAATCTCAGGGAGACTCTAATTTTTCTGAGAAAATGTCAACTATGCATGGATTATAGACTGAATATTTATCTGACTATATTTGGAAATGCTGTGCCTGGAAATAGAAGTTGAGAAAGAACACTGCAGAAGAATCAAGCAAAAATAACTGCATGGAAATGTTCAGTAGCTTTATAAGCTCTTTATATCATCTTGGTTTTTTTATTATTTGGTTGATATATATCCTTCTTAGGGAAGATGGCTGGCATGCAACTTGATGGTAAGATTATATTTAAGTTGGTAGACCAAGTGGGAATTATGGAAAGTTGTTCCCATCTGTTGCAGAGCTATGTAGGAAAAGAAACATAGGCAAAGGAGAACATCTGTGAATATTTTGAGTCACCAAAAACATCCCTGAGAGTGTCAATTCAGGGATGTGTGAGGAGATAACACGTTCTTCTGGGATGAATTTCTCACCTATTTAGATTCATAGGGCTTGTGCTTCAGAAAAAATTGCTCAAGGCCTGGCGATAAGGAAAGTACAGTATCATATTACTTTCAGTACTTGCAGTGGAAGAAGGCACTGCCTGCTGTTTCTTTGTAGCCCACAAGATTGTTTCTTCTTGACTGAGAAAAAGCAGCATCTAATGACCTCTCACTTTGCAAGCTGTGCTTTTTTTCCATCTCAAAAGACCAATCATTACATAACCTGGGAACGCTTGGCTGACATGAACAGATGAAATATAACAGGAGAAATATAAAGTTCTGCATCTGAGCAGGGTGGTGGGGGGGAGAAAGATGAGGGTATGGGATGAGAGAAAGTTTTCCTGGCACAATAGTGCTTGTGAAAAAGTTCTGAGTGTTCTACTTAGAACTTAGAACTATAGTTACACATAGGTTATATAACTACAATTAAAGTGGCAGCACCAAAAAGACTGTTGGAGGAGGTTGCAATGGTTCTAAAGGCAATTTATTCCCCTCCCATTTCTGGATCAGGAGGAAAGGACCTCCACAAGGACGTGGGGTGAACCAATTAAGAGAATGAACGAGGATTGAATTGCAAAACAAATACATAAAGAGCAAAAGGATTGAACAAAATGAGAATGCAAGAGAGAAAGGAAAAAGCACCTGAGTAGGTAGATAGTCAGGAAGCCACAAGAGCAAAGCCAGTAAAAGGCACCATTCACAAATGCAAGTGGTTCTACATCAATGCAGAGTATGTGAAAGATAAAGATGGATCTGTTAGCTCGGTGCATTTACTGGGAAACCTTAAAGATTCTTAAATACATATATGTCAGTATTAAGATTAAAAAAAAATCAACCCTTAACAAGGACCAGAAATGGACTGTCACAAGTGAACAGTGGCAGACTAACTTTATTTCTTTCTTTACAGAGTCACTACCTTGATAAATTGTGAAAATGTAATACACATATTGTATGATGACTGCAGCAAAGAATTCCACAAAGTCTTACATCATATGCTCACAGAAAAAGATGAGCTAGATGACAACCTGCTAGATCACGGGTATCAAACTCATGGTGTCACGTTGCCATCACGTGACATATTGCAATGTTTCCCCCCTTCGTGGAGCTGGGGTGGGTATGGCCTGCAAGTGACGCATCCAGCCCCCGGGCTGCCAGTTTGACATTCCTGTGCTAGATGGAATCATAATTAGCTGAAAACGGCATCTAGAGAATACTCATAAGTGCCTCTGAATTGGCTTGAAGAGTAGTATTGAGTTCAAAATGAATCAAGATGGTGGCCAGGACTGTGCAATCAAACCACCTGCTTTTTAATGTGTGTCACCTGTGCAAAACACCTAAAAACAGCAGAGGGTTGATTGCACTTTCCCGGGAACTATCTTAACTTTTTTGACCATAACCTGCAGATCAATTAGAATGCCATAGGGTGTCCTGAACCTAATGTTGTTCAGTAGGACTGACTGAAGTGGTTGAGAGGATGATAACTAAATTGGCAAATGATAAAAAATAAAAATTAGCAGCAAGAACTGACACTTTCGAAGAGAAAGAGAAATTAAAAAAGATCTAAATAGGCTTGACCTGTGGGCAGCAAAGAAGAGGTGAAATGTAACAGGGAGAAATGTAAAGATTTATATCTGAATGAGAGAAAAAAAAATGAAGGACACAGGAAAAGTACATATGTACCTCTTCTAGTAGAGCAATGATTTAACTTGAGCCAAATATGCAGCTGCTATAAAGGCAAGTGATATTTTAGGATGTATTAAGAGAAGCAAAGGACATAGACCATGGGTGTCAAACTCGCAGTGTCACATTGCCATCATGTGACTTATTGCGGTGTTTTTTCCCTTCGAGGACCTGGGATGGGCGTGGCCTACGTGTGACACATCCGGCCTGAGGACCACCAATTTGCCACCTCTGGCATAGACTGTAGAAAGTAATTGTCTTCATCTACTTTGCCTTGGCCATTCCCCATGTGGAATTCTGGGTCCAATTCTCAGTGCTGTTGGACAGAAGGCTAGCTAGACATGGGAACCCAGTGTGAAGAAATCACTGTGTACACAGGATCAAGAAAGACAAAATTATTTTATTTCTGTACAGAAACAGAAGAGGATTCCTGTGGACCTCATGCCCAAGGAGTACACCAGAAATCAGGCATACTTATTTTTATACAATTTGCTGAAGGAAACCAAAGTAAGAATTTCTGATGGGTTACAAAGTTACGAAACAGTTGCAGATGTGCACAACACAAAGCCATCCCATAGTACTCCATTATTTAATTCTACTTCAATGTCACACAAGTTGAATACCTCTGAGTATGTTTTTTAACTAGGCTAAAGATAAACCTTGCTTACCTCTACCTTAGCTTAAGCTAAATATTGCATCACCTTCCTTAATTCCAGTAACTGGTTCGCTTGCAAGGTATCTTAGCTAAATGTCAAAGCCACAGTCTGACAGCTAATCTATACATAAGAGACATTTGTGGTCAACTTATGAAGGGTTTGTGGTCAATCACTCTAGCTCCTGTTGATAAGTGTTAATGAAATGTTATTTCAAGCAGGCAAAAGCGCAAGGAAGCTAATAGCTCTGGCTAAAGTTAATTCATAGTTTACAAAAGCATCTAATTACTTTTTAATAAGCTAATACACCAGCAGGCCCTCAAACTGGATGGATGTCATAGCTAAGAGTAAGATTCAGATTATTCATTTTTTCACTCATCCAATATTACTGTAGCCCAAATATGATTTTGGCAAACAGGAGTGAGTTCAAAGGAAGGCTACCAAGATAATTATTGGAAATCCTATGATAAATATGAAAAAGTAGTCCAAGAAGGTATTCTCCAGTTCACAATTTATAACTGTGATGTGGAATCTGTAAATTACTGACCTAATCAGTCCCAGTAGGCTGGATTACCCAGATTGCGTGACCACAGTCCTACCCTTAAATCCTTTCAATTTGTCTATGTTCTATTGTTCCATTCAGGGGAATAAGAAAATATATAGAGAGAAAGCTGTTAGAAGTTAATCTTGCCAGCAGTGAATATCAGAAAGATCAGCTCCACTTTCCCTGTGCCCTAATTTTGAGATTAATGACAGGCATGTAGAGAGTCACTTTGGTGTAGTGGTTAAGGCATCAGGCTACAAAGTGGGAGACTGGGAATTCTAGTCCCACTTTAGGCATAAAGTCATTTGGGTGACCATGAGATGACTCTCAGCCCTAAGAAATAGTCAATGGCAAACTACTTCTAAAATCACATCAAGAGAATTGTAGGGATTCTCCATGTTAAGGCTGATTTAAAGGTACCCTCCTCCCCCCCCCCCCAAAAAAAAAAGAAAGCATAGGAATAACCCCTCTGTGCAGAAAAAAATGAGGCAGAGCATGGTATTTATTTGTTTATCAGATTTATATAGACAACCATCTCCAAAATGTAACTCCAGGTGGTATACAATAACAGTTGGCTAAAACAATTAAAACAGTCAAACCAATTAAATTTACAAATAAAATTGGAATAAGTATAAAACTACAGGAGAACAGATTAACATCTTACATACAAATATAACCATCTCATGGGTTTACCATTTCTCTGGGATTCCCCAAGCCTGCTGAAAATAAAGTTTTCAGGGATTTCATAAATGCTAGTAGGTCAAGGCTAATCTCACCTTGGGTAGAATGAGGGTTTCAAAGGGTGGGTGCCATTGTAGAAAAGGCCAGCCTCCTGGGTCCTATCAGATAAAGCTCTTTAGTAGATGGGATCCATAAAATGCTTGTCTTGCCGGACCTGATCGGACAGATAGATGTAATCAGAAGATAACCTGATCCCATGCAAACTGGCAATCAATGTGGCTCACAGAACACAGTTATAGCATGTGCCATCACCACAGTTGAAGCTTCTGAATGCTCTTCAAAGTCAGCCAAATGTAGAGTCCATACAATAGTCCCTTTGAGAGATGACCAGGGCATGAGTAACTATAAGCAGATCCTTATGATCCAGGAATGGGGGCAATTGGCACACAACATGAAGCTATGCAAAGTCCCTCTGCTCTTCAAGTAGGAGATATGGGTCCAGAAAATGATGCACAGATGATAACCCCCCCCCCCCAGGAGTTTCATGTAGATGTTGATCAGGAGTGAAGAGAGTACCAAACCCTATGGCATCCCACATAATAGGGGCAAGGATGAAACATCTCTCCCACAATTAACACTGACATATATACCCTGTAAGAAGGAAGAGAACGAGCCCAATACAGTGCTGCTCACTCCTGGTCCTCAAAATCAATCCAGAAGGCTACCACGGTCCATAGTATCAATGACTGAGAGTTCAAGTAGAACCATTATGGATGTACTACCCTTATCTCACTCCAGCCAGAAATTATCCAATGCCATTTCCATCACAAACCCAGGTCTAAATCTTGACTTAAAGGAATCTGGATATTCACTTGACCCAGGATCCATTGAAGCTGCTGCACAACCATCTTCTCCACTGTCTCTGCTAAGAAAGGGAGATTGAAAACTGGAGAGAAATTGTCCAGTATATTTTCTTAAGGAAGAGGCAAACCATTGCTTCCTTAAGAGGCAGAGGAACAACTTCCTCTCTCAAGGATGAGTTCAGGATCCCACATAAGCTTTAGCTAGCCAGCAGGGGCATGGATCTAATGAGTAAGGGGCCAAGCTTACAGTCACAGAGAACTTGTCCACTTCCTAAGGCCCAACAGGTTCAAAATGTTCCCAGAAAATGGGTACACTGTGTCTTGAGGAATATTCATCAGACCTGCATCATCTCAGAATATATTTGAGTGTTTTTTGTCAAACAGATACTCTGAAAATGCTTCCACACAGCCTTCCACCTTCTTTTCCTCCCCACTCTCTTTTCTGTTAAGAATACAGATAACATGGAAGAGCGAAACTGCTTTCTCTGCAAACCTGCACTTACCTTCAGCTGGCTCACCCTTGCTGAAATCATTCTAACTGAACAAGCTGAAGTATTTGGACCAGGAAACCTATGCCAACCACTTAATAAGCATGCTTAAATCAATAGATAGCATTCACCAATTTATATTTCCAAGAACATTAAAAGTCATCCAAGCATTCCATTTCCCACATTCTGTTCCCATTATGGCCAAGCAGGAAACCATAAGTACACATGAGTACCAGACATTACCATCCGGCTAATGTTTCCCAGAAGCTGGTATTTCACAGCACACTGCCTTTGCTACTGTCAGTAAAATGTAGATATCATCCATAGGTTGCCTTAGATAGCTATGAAACAGTGATGTCCTTAGATTGCTACAAAGCTCCCATAAACCATCTGGTGCTTGTGTACATTACTACATCTTCTGGAAGCAAATCCCACAAGTTAATTATAGAATAGGTGAAGAAATATTCTTTTTTCATTTTTTATGGACTGGATTGGGTTAGATTTGTTTGTCATTTTGGCATGCCTTATTTTATGATTGCATTTATTTGTGCAGGATTGTGTTCTTTCTCCTTCCTATTATTTACATAGAATTTCCATTGTCTTAAAGAAAGCTCCTTTCTTTTTCCTTCTCTCTCTCTCTCTCTCACACACACACACACACAGATTCCTTGCTGCCACTCAGTGCTGGAAACCTTCTGGACATGTTATGTTTCTTGACTTGTAATATATGCTGTAGCTAAACTTCTCTTATTGTAGTTTTGAGTCATCCTCAAGAGTCCTAGAAAGGTTTGATCTCTCTTTTCTATCAAAGATATTGATGAAGCAACAAATAAATAAAAAACAGGGATGCATTTATTTATTTTTTTAAAAAATCAATAAAATGTAACAGTAAAATAAATGGAAGGGCAAAAGGTCACATTTTCACAAATGGCTTATGACTTTTCACATTTTGATTCTGTGTTTATGAAGTGGCAGAGCATATCTACAAGATTTTTGGACATCAGAATATAATGAATATAAGAATATAAGACTTTGCCAGAAAACCTGAAATGACATCATATTCATTTCTCTATTACTATAAAAAAACGTCCTAGCTAGCCACTGAAAGCTTCCATTCTCTACCTTGGATCCTGACAGTTCAAGTATTCCATGATTCTTTACTTTTAACCGTGTTCCTATCTCTTTGTAAACTGACTTTTACCATTAGAGCTACCCTAATCTTTTCTGTTTAAGGTAAAGTTATTTGTTCTGATTCCTACATGTAAAATCATTAATCACCCTTGTATTAGAATTCCAACAACAAAACTGGTAGAGCACCTTTTCCTGCAGCTGAAGGTAGCAGACTAGCTTATGAAGTAAGGTAGGCACATATAAGGTAGGCACAATTCACATTATTAAAAGTGAATATGCTCTGCCTTACTGAACCATGAAGACAAGATTCTTTTCTTCATTGAAATAGTTTGCAATGCGTGAAATGCCATTGGCACTGTCTTTGTGGGTTGGAAAAAAAAATGTCCATTTCCGCTAGTACTTAGAAGTGAAATGGGCCACTCTCCTCAGCAGTTTAAGGTGGATGCATGACCACTAGATTCCTTTGTACAATGGCTTTATACACATCTTCATTGAAGTGAATCACTCTCTTCAAAAATTTCCACATTCCTATAAAGTATTGCATGGCAGGCAATGTGTCAGATTGCAAAGAGTAAAAAAGGATGACCTTGATAGATAGAGGGAAAATTTGTAATTGAGCCAATGAGAAGGGAACCACTGCTTATCTCCACATGATGAGAGAGAATGATGAAAACATGACCGACATACAGCCTTATTAATCATGTGAACATAAAAGAAAAAAATGAAGCACCTCCAGGTTTCAAGATTCTTTTACTGTAGACAGTTTGGTTTACTTTGTGGGACTGATACTCATGCAGGCCTTTCAACCAATGTTTTGCCAATTTTTTTGCTCCAAGCTGTTCATAGTCTATCACTTGTATTCCCTCACCCTTGCTTCTTTGATCCTAATAATAGGGCCAGTCTTTTTTGCTATTATCATTGCCTGCAGGTGAAATGTAGCAGAACCAGTAGCACAAAAATATGTAGTCTTATAGCAACATTAAATCCTGGTTTCTAAACTTTCCAGCTGAAATATGTATTCATACAAGGACATGAACCCTATGTATAAAACATGTACAATGCCAGCACAATAAGTAGCTATCAGAATTTTAAAAAAAGTTAAACTAAAGGACTAGGAGGAAATGTGGGTGCTTTCTTGAGGATCTAAATGTAGCTTTTAATCTAGCACCTTCCATATGTTTTGGGTTCCAATTTTAACCAAACATGGACAGTTTGGCTTGGGTTGATGGGTATTGTCTGGAGACACCAGATTGGAGAAGGCCAGATGGGTTGCATGTAATCCAAATTTGTTAGTTAGCTGCCATCAAATAAGTTCAGCACTTAGTAATTGCATGAACTTAAGCTTGTCATATTGACCCATCATTATTAATAATTCATAACTTTTTCAAGTACATCACAATTATTTATTTGATCATCGCCTTCCATCTTATTGATTATTTTCTCCTTCTACTTCTCTCAGCCTTACCAAATATAATCATTTTTTCTAATCCATCATCCTTTCACATCACAAGCTTGTTGATCATGTCTCAAGGGATCAGTCAGTCTTTGTTTGGTTTAGGACTGATTGATTAGTTTTTGCACTCCATGATACTCTTAATAACTGTCTCCAAATCCATAATTCAAAGGCATTTATCTTTTTCTCTTACCTTTTTTCTATGTCCAGCTTTAACAGCAATGTCACTGTTAGAAAGACCATTGCTTTAAGTATTCTTATTTTTGTTGTCATTGAGGTGTCCTTAGACTTCAAGATCTTGTTTAAGAATGGCATTGCCTGTCTTGCTGGGATTAATTAATTTGTCCAGCATACTGTCCTTCTTGGCCTATTCTTAAAGAATAGATCAAGATAAAACAAAACTTTCTATCAGAACCTTTCTTCACAAGGTTCCTTGGTGGTTTACAATTAAACATAAAATCAAATTAAAATGGAAAAATATTAAAATCTATTAACAGCAACTATTAAAAACCTATTTTAGAAATGTATTTTAACAGTTGATTTAAATCTTTTTAACAGTCAATCCAATTTAGCACAGCGTACATTCCAAGAACTAGGTGGCTACAACTACTCCCCCCCAAAAAAGACTATTCTTCAATTGCACTTCAGAGTTTAATGAGTAAAGAAATGAATAAAATATTAACCATAGGTTCAAATCCTCCATGTTGGGTGGGATCCCACCATTAAGAACACACTTAATGATAGGTTGCTACAAATGATGGGACCTTGTACTTTGTATCCTAAAATCCCAATCTTGCCAGGTTTGCTCGGATTTCTTAACTTTTACCTACACCCCAACCATGTTTTTCACTGACTCCATCATCTTAGCTATAGAGTTATATTTTATTCTTGACTTATAGATTGGATTAGACCCTCTTTGGACTACCAGCCTTCTAGAAAAAAATTTATGCACTCTATCTCAATAGGCAGATTATTCCTCATCACCAATATTTTGATAGAACCTGAAGACCATGATTCAAATCCTTGCCTAAGGCTTAATTAATGACATTGTGCATGTGTTACAGCCTAAACCACACCATAACTTTATTGCAGGGGGTATTATTCAGAACACCACAAAGATTCCTGAAAGAAAGATGACATATAAATTTACCAATCAACCAATACAGACTGAGGACAAAGTTATCCTCTATGTTTCTACACAAAATAATTAAAGTTTCAATTGATTTAAATAGAAGAACCTTAAGTATATGTTTAATCTTTTACAATAAAACTACTGGAATTGTAATAGTTCTTATCTTTAAGTAGTTTGTCCCTTTTTTTGCTTGTCATCAACGGCACATTTAGAATTCATGTCAAAACATAAAACACTTTTAAAATGAACCAAAAGTCATATAAATGTCATTTGAGAATTATCCCTACTGTTATAACTCAATTCATCAGAAGTTAATGTGCATGCTATAGATTAAATTGTGATTGAAGGAGAATAGATTTCTCTTTTTTTTTCTTGACATATAGACCTTTGATTAAGAGGTAATCTGTTGTAACAGGATTTTCAAGTGCATATAATCACAAAGGGAAGGAAGTCCTTGCAAGGAAGTCTATTTTCTATCACTTCTATTGTTAATTTATTGGTTAGAAGAAAATGATTTCCAGAAGTTATTTCAACGTTATTTCAAACTTAACAAGTTTCCTTCTTAAGTAGCCAAAGTCACAAGGGGAGGCAAGTGCCTCAATACAGTAGAAGCTACACCTCCCTTCAGCTGGCAACTAGACAGAAGATGCTATTGTTATCCTGGTCCAGCTTCCGATTAACTAAATTAAGTATCTAAAACACTTTGTAACTTTTAATAAGCATTTGAATATTATGTTTTCTTCCTCTTAATAGCTTTTTCTTTTATGTTGTAATTTCTTCCACTACTAAGATAGTGGCATTACTTTTCATCTAACCCTCACGTCAGGTTTTTAAATTACATGTTATTGTCAGGAAGGATTTCAATGTCTTCATTACTAAATAAAATCATATTATATCTATCACAGACAGAATAGGACCCGTGTTCTTTGCAAAACATGTTTTGAAAACTTGTACTACTGCTTAGAGAATAGAAAGAAGTTGAAACCATCTTTGATCCAATGGAACTGGTAACAAAATGATATATCAAACACTACCAATATCCACTCCCACCTAAGCATGCATACAAACATGAATTCTCTTGGGGTTTTCTTTCTTGCTTATTTGGAAAAAGTCATTTGAGAAGGTTTATGGAGCTTGACTGGGCATATTTCTAGGTTTTTTAAATATTTGTACTTATCCATAATACTTATGAAAGCATGTCACCCCTGAAGATGGTGGTTTTGATGTGTGATTTATGCCGCACATGTGCACTGCACATAAAAAAGAGCAAGGCTTCAAGCATGTAGCTGCCATGATTTATTTAACAGCTCTCCCTCCCTGTTTTTTTCTCAGCTTCATGGTAATACCCCTCATATAGGGCAATATGTGAATAAATATGTGAGGGCTTAGTTAGATGATCTGAAACCCATTTATATGAAATAGCAAAGTAGTAATGAAAACATAATAATAGAATTCCTCAATAGTGCTATTATATTTTTGCCCAATCAACAAATGGCCATTCCAGGAATACTTGGATTTGGATTAATCAGAAATCAAACTACATATTAGATATGTTTAGTAATGGCTTTTCAGGATTTGGGTGCAGAGCAGAAAAACAGTTAAGGTGTTCCTTAATCTCTGATCATTCTGCTGCAGAATGAAGTGCAAATCCGTTAACCTCAAAATTCAAA
>JANHFL010001431.1:715957-727386 GCA_032468155.1 Oxyrhabdium leporinum
CTATCTATCTATCTATCTATCTATCTATCTATCTATCTATCTATCTATCTATCTATCTATCTATCATCTATCTATTGCCTTTATTCTCAGTGTCTCTGGGTGACTTACAAACAATTTAAAACCCAATATAAAAAAGGGTAAAAACAATAAAAACAATAACTACCCACTCTACTGGTGACAACAAACAATCAAATAAGCACTTGATGAGCTTCATCCCATTCCGGGTTTCCCAGGCCTATTGACAAAACCAGGACTTCAGGGCCTTGTGAAAGAGTGTCAAAGTGGGTGCCACTCTAATCTCTGGGGGGATGATGTTCCAAATGGAGGGAGCCACCACAGAGAAGGCCCTTCTTCTGGGTTCTACCAGATATAACACCTTAGAAGAGGGGATTCACAACATTCCCTGCCTCCTTGCTCTGGTGGGTCAGGTGGATGTAACCAGTCCTTCAGAATGTGGCCAGCCTTACAGTTACCTTATAAAGTTGAGAAAAAGATGTGAGAGTCTCCTCTCTGTTTCCTGTACTTATCACTCTTTCCAGTGATCTGAAGTCCCTTTGGTGTCCTGGGCGTCAAGTAAATCCCAAAGGAAGACTTTAGTGAGAAACTTTTTTTCATGAGTCTTTTATTCAATGGGATTTAGAAGAGGAAAATGTAAAAAAATAAATAAAAGAACATATTAAACAAAATAAAGAATAAGAGATATATATCTGTAAAACAAAGGGAAATAATGTGACACATGAAGGTAGTCTGACCTTGAGGAGAGAAACCGATGAAAGGGAAGTGATGGTATAGTTTAATTAGAAATAAAAATGTTAAAATGTATGTCAGGTATAATCTAAGTTGCTATGAGTATATATCACACTGAGAATTGGTGGTGCCTGTTATGCTTCAGTGAATTATAATAATGGAAAAAAGAGGGGTTTTGAGAAATGTTGTACAATCTTCTGAAGGAACGTGATCCAAGAGAAATAATTACTCTATATATTGATCTGTGGAAAATGACTGAACCATTTGAACATTCAAAAGTGATTCAGAACAGCAATTATTTGATGAATATCACCTTAGAAAAAGCTCTTTCTCTGCTGATTGGAAACACCTTACTGACTTTTTGCGTCAAACAGAAAAAATGATATATGGTTTTAATGATTAGGGAAAAAAGATTATAGAAAAAATGCAAGTAATGCTGTAATCATAGAGTAAGAGGTTAATTTACATTTGTACTTATAACTTGTAAAAGAAAATTGGAAGTCATCTCTTCATCTTTTTTTTTCCTTTTTTCCTTTTTTCCTAATTGTTTGTCTTTGTCTTTTGCTTGTCTCTTTCCCCCCTCCCCCTCTATTCTAAAGATTCGGTCTTGTTACATAAAGCATATATTTCCATTCAAACTCTAAAAACATCTTTCCTATAATGACTACTTCCGGCACTATGATAGAACATATTTTTCCTTTGAACATTTTAACACCAATTTCCTAAAGCCATCAAGCAGAATGCTGAATAAATGTCTGGGAGAAAGCTATTGAATAGGAATGCAAAATATCCTCAGAAGTTTCCCAGCCGCCTTCTGGGGTTGAGATATATATCAGGGTATTATCAGCATATTGATAAAACATCACATTTATCTCCAGATGAGGTCTCCTAGAGTTTCCCTGCAGATATTGAAAAGTAGAGTTAGAGAGATGAACTTTCTGGTATCCCACAAGTGCCAGACTAATCCTCAATCCTAACTGGTACAATTCACATTTAAAAGAATGGAACCGCTGAAGAATAGCACTCCTAATTCCTAATATTTCTAGTGGTCCAAAAGGATAGCATAGATCTCATCCTACATATCTACTTTCACTTCCTTAGAATGGCATAGAAAGAATGTTCCAATTGCACATAATTAGAAAACAGCTTCAGACATGCATCTGAATGTAAAGCAGTCTTTAGACGCTTTGTTGCATCTATTTTTTGACAAGCAATAAAACTATATCTTGAATCTATGAGTCAGGATGAAGGCATGGTAGTAAGGTCCAGCAGGTTCTATAACACATCTTAACCAGTGAAGAAATGATCCCATTTTAGTAACTCAAGCAGAAGGGGAAAAATAATACATTTTAACTCAAGAAATTAATATATAAATAACATATTCCAAAATTTTAATTTGTGCTATATAAAATATTTTCTCGACATCTAACAAAGCCACTGTAGCAGTTTTATCAATGGAATTGATCTATTAATCAATTTTATTTTGGTCATAGACCAGCATCTAATTACTTAGTAGTATTTATTGGTAATATTGTTGGTAGCATGCTGTATAACCTACATGCTAAAGTTGTAGTCAGTGACAATTCATAGAGTTTTGACATATCCAGCTCTTGACATATTCTGCTTTTCCTTTCATATAAAGGCAAAAAAAGCATGCTCTTACCTGGATTGCCTAAGTAGGAAAATGAGTGAGTGCAAAATGAACGCTTATGAAACAGAAAAATGACTTGCCCATTAAAGCACATTGAAGTAGGTTGGAAAAACAATAATCAAACTACCAAAGAAATGTAAGTAAGCATTATTAAGTGGAAATGAAAAACTGAGAATGTTGTCATTGGATTGGGTTGATGAAATCTTCATAAAGAAATAGGTGAGAAAATCAGAGAACAAAATGTATATGGGCATGGTGGTAGAAAGGTATGGAGAACCAGAGTGAACGTGTGGGTATAAATTAGATTTAGCTAGCTATTTCCTGTTTTTTTCATCTCTTATCCCTTTGATTTATTTGGCTTACTATATTTAATTTCCTTTTTCTGTGTTACATAATTTTATTACCTCAAATGGATATGCATATCTGCAAGCAAATATGCACATTTTAGCCGTGTGTATATGTGTGTGTAAGAGAATCTATTGACTGAATTAATTGGTTTTGGTGTTGACCAGGATTGTATGTTTTGAAGATCTGAAATGTAGTGCAACAAGGCAGAAAATATATTGTGTCTACTAATATATTTTAATAAAAGGTATGTGAATTAGTCCTATCAGCAGTTTGCATAAAGAGAAATTGAATACATGGGGGGGGGGGGAGAGAATCCAAGGACCCTTCCACACAACCAGTGTTTTCATCTCAAAGCTCACAGAAGTGCATGCAAGTATTCACCCCACTATTAATGGAAAATTGACCAGCATCTCCAGCTGACCAACAAAGTGTGTAAAACCTAGTGCTCCAGTGATCCCCATCTTATTTTCTTCCTAAATACGCATGCATTATAGTATGCCATGGATTTTTAGTTGATGACATATTAAAATAGACAAATGCTGTAGATTAATGGGAACTATACAAATGAAATAGCACAGAAAAGTGCTTTATATCTCCCTTTCATCTGTTTCCACTTTGATCTGTGAAAAAGAATATTATTTAATTCAAGCGGTAACCTTTTTGACAATCTCTGAAATGAATTACACTGCTGTGAAAAATGATTTCTCTGCTGTGATCATATAGCCAGAGCAATCTTTCAGGTGTGATAGTTCAAAGCATAAATGATACGAGGCTAAGTGAAATCAGAAAGATAGTGCCAAGCCAACTCAATAGTCATAGGTTTGCCAGTATGGAAACAAAAGTAGTCCAAAACTACTGAAAAGGTATGCACCTGAGATGTTTCTAATGCTATTAGAAGAGACTTCATTCACACAACACACTAGTTTGAGCTAAGCAATGATATGGTTTCTAACATATGTAGCTTGGAAATTATGTATTATGTGGTATAGATTATATATTAACATGTTATTGTTTAGAAAATATGGTTTATTGCTTAGCAGATAGTGAACTCAACCAAATGTAGTTTATTCAAAAAAAAATATGATTAAGCATAAATGGCTTGACATGATACATTAGCCCAGTTACTTTTTGAGATAAAGAGTTCAAAATCTTAACCTGGTGCTGAAGTTAGTCAATTCTTGGTCTCTGTAACATAATACTCTACTATAGGTAACACCCCTGTCCTGATTAATTCTTTACTCCTATAAGGTAAAGATTTCCCCTGTCCAGTCATGCCCAACTCTAGAAGGTGGTGCTCATCTCTGATTCACAGCCATTGTCCAAAGAGGCTTCTGCAGTCATGTGGCCAGCATGACTATACTCTGACATGCATGGAACACTGTTATCTTTCCATCAAAGTGGTACCTATTAATCTACTTGCATTTGCATGCTTTCAAAGTGCTAGGTGGGCAGCAGGTGGGACAAGTAATGGGAATTCACCCACTGCCTGGTGCTTGGATCTCAAATCCGGGCTTTCAGCTTTCTTTAACTACTAGCCATCACACCTCCTCTCCTATAAATATTTATTCTTCAGTTGAGTTCTTCTGGGACTGGACTTGGATACTAATTGCCGGGAGTCAACAATAGAATACGTTCAATCCAAGTTTGCATGCAGTTAGATATACTTTGATACATGTATGTGTTTCTAATATTCTCAACTTTTATCTGTCTATGCTTTCTAGAGTAAGTTGATGCTTCAGTGAAAACCCTTGAATCAGGTATGGACCTCTTGGTTGTCTGAGGAACAGAATAGAATTGTTGCTTCTGAAATCTCCTTATTCAAGTTTGAGTTGAAGCTTAACTTTTTCTGGGATTTTAAACTGCTGCAAAATAATAGGAAATCTATTTTTTCTCAGACCTTGCCAACTGAAGCATTACAAATAGTTGAGAAAAGTCAAAGCATGAAGAAAAAACAACATGGATTTGTTTTCAGATAAATGAAAACAAGGCTGATTCAGCATTCCATCCTTCTATGGTTGATAAAATGAGGACGCAGATTCTTTGTGACAATACACTGACTCTTCAAATTGCTCAGAGAGAGCTGTAAAAGACTTTGAAGCAATATATGTCTAAGTGCTATTGCTATTGCTAAACAGGCACATATGTTAAAATTAATTCAACTATGTTATTTTCAGGTCCATCATTAAGGTCCCTAACTACGTCTGCTGACTGCCGGCTGCCAGCAGTTCAGCTGTTCGATTCCCATCAGCTTATGGTTGACTCAGCCTTCCATCTTTCCGAGATGGGTAAAATGAGGACCCAAATTGTTTAGGGCAATATGCTGACTCTGTAAACCGTTTAGAGAGGCTTGTAAAGCACTTTGAAGCGGTATATAAGTCTAATTGCTATTGCTATTGCTAATATTTTTCAAATAGAAGTGATGTCTGGTAGCAAATTACACTTTGGATATAGCAGGTACGATAAACCTCAATTGAGAAAAGGATTTTTGCAGTGAAATAGCTTTAAAACTGTGATTTATATAACACAGCATTGTTGTAATTTATTGTTTGTTATTATTACAATATGTATTATTATTTTAGTGAGATAGCTGATGATCAGGGCTGGGCTGTGGAGAAAATCATATCAAGTTAATGCTGAATCTCCTTAGGATAAAGGAATCTCCTTAGGCATAAAGTTATGTTCCCTCATGCACAATATATTGGTAGGGAATTCATCTGAAAAATTCTCCCAAGCAACCTGAGGGCAATGTCTGACAAATAATACTTTGGACATACAATATGACCTAGCATGAACTACAAAGAAAGGAAATTTAAACTCACCAAGAAGTAAAACAAATGCAGTAGACAGGTATATGGCCACACCAGCAGTTCGTGCAATGACAGTCACTGGAACTCCATCTGACACTTTATGGACTGAGTTGTCCTCAGCATTTTTCTTTGTATATTTATTTACTTTTTAGAACAGTCCCATCATCATTTTTGAACATAGAAATGTTACTAAAAATTATACAAATCTCTTTCACTGTGAAAGCTGTGGGATGAATGTTTTGGAATTGATTTCATTTTTTCTCCTTTTCTCCCCTGAGTTATACTGACTCAAATATAAATTAATCTACCAGTGCAAATTCAAACTGAACTAATTCCCAACAAAAGATAATTCAAACTACTTTTTTGTTATTGTACACAGTTCTTTTTCCCAAAGAGCTCTGCTCCAAACTGGGATTTTCCAATGCAGTACCTTTTGTATATAGCATCCACATTCAAGAGAATGTAAGGACTTTCCCAAAGTCAAAATAACAGTGTGTGTGTGTGTGTGTGTGTGTATCAAGGCTGACTCATAACACCCCTCTACTCGCAACTTGACAACAGAAATGAAGGGAGGGGGGAGGAGAATGCTTGGAATGTTTTGGGAGCTGGGAGGAAGGTGAAGAATTTATGTGAGCCATTTGTGGCCTGAGAAGATCCGGATACTTCAAGACCATGCAATGGGAACCTTCCAAAGATGCAGACTGTTTTCCCAAAATAAAAAGAACATGTTGGATTGGTGGACAATGGACAATGGGTGGTCCAAATGGCAGAAAAGGGGAAATTCACTATGCTGTTTTTTGCACAAAAACCTCAGAGCTGGCTTAGCTTCTTCTATACCTCCATGGATCTATCAGTAAAGTTATATTCTTGGTAAAATAATGTCCAAAGGAGTTTCTTTTGCTGCATATACCAATGGGACAATTGACAGTGTGTTTGTGTGTGTGTACTTGTGCATAAAAATCTCACAGCCAAAACCTGTAAGATATTTACATTCTCACATAAGGTCTCATGACACTTTAGTCATTCCAATCTTGACACTCAAAAAAGGCTAAGAAATGGGTAATGATGGAAGATGCAGCAACATCTGGAACCCAACAGATTGCCAATGATGGCAGTGATTCTTTCAGAAAGCCCTACCTAGAAATGGCACAGCTAAGTGGCAGAATCTAGCCCACCTTGGCTGATCATGTCAAAAAGCCAACCATGGTTACACTTACTTAGTATTTGGGAACATGACAATATCAGAAAATCACAGTTTATCAAGCTAGTCCAAAGAGAGATGATGGATGGATAGATGATGGATTTGATTGTTGGATAGACAGAAAGATACTCATAGTTGCCAAGAACATTCCATGGACATCTTGATAAAGTCACCATGTGTTGACCTCAATATAAAGAAGACATTTTCTTTACCTTTTTATGTACAGATGTTAGAATCTATATCTGAAACTATTTATATGAAAAGCATTGTTTTCGCTGAACTACAATGATTTCTTAAATCTTTTTATTATAGATCCATTTCTGTCTTTTGGCAACTGCACTGGAGGCATAATATATTTCCTCTTCTGAGTTTCAGCCCCATTAGCCAAGGGATTTCTTAGGGGCTGCATATGTTTATTCCCACTTTGTGGATATAGGCTTTTGGTGCACAAGTGAGAAAGAAAGTGGCACATATTATTTACATGAACATGTTGTATATACCCAATGCTAACTCTAAATGTTTCAGTTTCATTTTCTTAGTGACTTTCTTACAACATTGGAAAGAGCCGTGGTGGCTTAGTGGTTAGAATGCAGTACTGCAGGCTAACTCACTGCTCACTCCAGGAGTTCAATTCTGAGCAGCTCAAGATTGACTTATCCTTCTGAGGTCGGTAAAATGAGGATCCAGATTGTTGGGGGAAATATGCTGACTCTGCAAACCACTTAGAGAGGGCCATAAATCTAAGTTCTATTGCTGTTATTTATTCTTCCTTGTAATTGTCAAAAAGGAACTATAGTAAGAGTACTGTGAATTGTCTAGTGCTTCTTTGCTGAATTCTTTAAACTATTTTATGTACTGGTATTTCATTCATATTTTATAAACAGCTTAACTATACTTTTTAATTTTTATCTATTTCTATCTATGGAAATTTACAAGATCATTTTCTATTTACATTCTTTAAAAGCTATTTTAAATATCCTCTCATCAAGAGTCCTAAATATACCATGTAATTTATAATAATAGTTCAACAAACTATAGCATTGTTGGAGAACCAACGGCCTTCCAGATGTGAACAACTAACAGTATGTTTCAGCAGTAGCCAGGTTGTCCCAGTTTCTTGTAAAATTGTAGTTAACAACATCTAAATCAGAATGGTCAAAACCCTATCCCTTTTTACATGCATGTAATATGTCACAGATGTATAAACAAAGAGATGGGGTTGCAATTTTATGATCACAGCTACCATCTTTACTTTTGGTGGTATCTCTTCTGCAGAATCCTTTGATTTAAAAATTCTCCAATCTAAATCTAAATTCTCCAATCCTACTTTCAAACAAAAATTATAACATAGCAATGTAAACGAATGAATGACTATTTTCAATTTTAAAATCCTCAGGCTAAAAAATCATCAGCATTTGCAAAGATATAATATTAATAAATCATGAATAATTATTCTTCATTTTATTTATACTTCACATATTTAGGGAGGAAAATAATACTAAGTTGCATTTTTTCAGTGTTGTTGATTGACAATAATTGCTGAAAGACCTGCATTATAAATTGGAAGCACAGCAGACATTGAAAACATATCTGACCAAAGATTTACCTCTAATTTCTTGTTTAGTGCAGTGGAATCAAAGAGAAAATATGCACACAGGGAGCTGCATCTATTATTACATGATTAATTAGATGCTTCTCCTGATTTTCCCCCCCTAATTATTTGACTGTCCTACATACTCAAGTGAATATTTCTCAAAGGTCAGTTGACCTTTTCATTTTCTCTGTTACGTTTAATCACACTCCAGGAAGGTACTTAATTTATTGAAAGCCCACAGTCAAGCTTCAGAATGCATCATGGGAAATGTTGTGGTTAGTAAATATAATAAAATACCTGCTGGCCAGTTATTTTTAGACAATAAACTACTTAATAAAAAAGTATTAATCTTATATACTGAGATGACTATACATTTAGATTTCTATTCATAACCAAACCATTATAATAGATTGGGATGGTAGGGAAAGCATATACTTACCAATTTATGCATAATTTTACTAACACAAGATATGCTAAAGGTGTTCTTTGTTTTTTAAGAGTATGCAAGAGTTCTGAATTTCCTGATTAAGAAAGTTTTGGCCTCAGCATTTGTGCTGTGGTAATATTTAGAGTGACTTATAATATAGTCTATTGAAGCTATCATTGACAAATGAATATCTGAAAGAAGGACCTTAGTCATATTAGCCTACTATTTCATCATCTAGGGTTCTGCTCTGTATCATGCCATATAAGAATGATTGGCTAGACCAGATTTTTGATGGTAATAACTGAATTACGTAATGATTTTTCCAAGGAAATTCGCTCATCTCATTTTATAGGACAGTTGGGACAATAGATAAATTGCCCCTTAATGCACAAAAGAATGTGTTGCTGGATTACTTGGGAAACAAGAGAACTCTTCATATCCCTAGCACCATCTGAGGCAAGGTCCCAATTGTAATCTTGAGCTTTTTGTACAAATGTTAATTTGGTCTATGTCTAAACACAGAGCTTGAAGGGGATCAAAGTCCTACCTTCTTTACAACCAATACAAGTTATATATGGAAAATTTCTCACCTTAAAATGGCAAAGTTTAGTCAGGTCTTTCGTTAAAACCTTTGACAAAACTCTATAGAAATCTGGACTTTACAGAAGAAATGGTGAGCTAAAAGCAAAGCTGATGACCATGACAGAATGAAGAGACAACAAGTAGACTGGCTTTTTCTAACTTCTCTCCAGACAGGAAGAGGGTTTGAGATTCCCCACAGGGACTCCACTCAGTTGCTTCTTGCGAAATGATCCCAAGACAGGGGGATTTAGAGTTCTGGGAGAAGTGGGAATGCCTTCTTTGTTAAAATGCACATTTATGGACATAGGGTTCTCATGCTTCCCTTTCTAATCCTTTTAAAAATTGCTTATTAGCTTCAGATATTAGGAACTTTGGTTTAACCAACCTAAAAATACTGGGTGAGTTTCCTTCAATACTTAGCAAAAGAAGCTTTAAACAGAAGTTTTAAACACTTTAAAAATCATTTTATTGTTTTTAATAAATAGCAAAGGATGACTAGAACATTAATTCTATAAAGTTACAGACTAAGGGTACAGATGGGTTTGAAATAAGATTTTTGAAATTAATTATAAGGATCCTTCCAATGGGAAAATGCTGTTGTTTTGAATGCTTAAAAAAGAAAAAGAAATGATAAGATAGAATTTTGAAAGTTGGACACTATAGCAAACCAGTAGGAACTAAAATTACAATTAAAGAAGAGCAATTAGATTTGACTTACTAACACAGAATAGACAATGGATGTATTGAATGGTATTTGTGAACAAAGGAGCCAGAACTCTGCCATTGTAGATAGGCTAGACCAGGGGTGTCAAACTCCATTTCACTGAGGGCCGCATCAGGGTTGTATTTGACCTTGGGGGGCTGGGGGTGGTGGCCAGGGGACATGGCCAGCTCATTGTCACTCGTGTCAGGGTGCTTGTGGTGGCCCAAGCACTCTGCCAGCGAAAATGGGCTCCCGAGCTCTGTTTTTGGCTGTGATGGCCTCCTGCAACCCTCTGCCAGTGAAAACGGAGCTCAAGAAGGCCGCCACAGCCCTCCCGAGCTCTGTTTTCACTGGCAGAGGCACTGCAGGTCATTCCTTTGCCATTTCCAGGATGGCCCCATGGGCCAGTTCTAAGCACCCTGCGGGCTGGATCCGGGCCCCGGGTCTTGAGTTTGACACCCCTAGATTAGACGTTAAAGAGGAAGAAGTTTTACCAGACAGGAGTGAGATTGATCTGAAAGTGGATTTTAAAAAGGCAAGCTACAAGAATATTATGGAAAAAGATGCTACACTGATATGCAAATGAAACCAGTAGATGTCTTAATAAATAAAAGGGATATACAAATAACAAGCTAAAAGGGTACCCTGGATAACTTTCCTATATTGGATTTACAAAAGAGACTTGTTAAAGTTTTGAAGAATTTTGTGAAAAATATCAAAGAAAAAAAAAGTATATCAAGTTCTAGGACATTATTTGAAAGGATTAAGTCTAATATTGTTAAAAGTAAAGAAAGGAATACAAAATTTATTTATCTGATCAGGGTTAAAATAGATATGTTGTTATCTCTGGGATCCATTAACGGATTTTGCTGACAAGGATTGAATAAGGAAGACCAGGATTTGTTTATAGTTAAAAGATCAGGTACAAAAAAAAGGAATCATTTGTTGTGTTTTAAGAGAAGATGTTTGTAAAATTATTTATACCTTTTGTGATGGAGGGAGAAATAATTTCTTTATATCTTTATATTCTTTTTTATTACATATTTATTTTTTCTTTTCTATTTTTCTTTCTATTTTTTATTTTCTCATTTTCTATTTTTTCTTTTTATTCTTTTCTTTTTTAGTTATTAGTTTTCATCTTTTTTATTTTAATGTTTAATAAAATTACTGTAAAATTATAGAATGCTATTATCAGTTTACTCTTATTCACATGTTTGTTAATCTCACAAAGAAATTCACCAAATTTGTCACCAAATTTTATCTTTGAAGAAATTGTGTTAGATCTTTAACGATGAATTTATTTATTTATTTATTTATTTTTACATTTATATACCGCCCCATTCCGAAGACTCGGGGCGGTTTACAGCTT
>JANHFL010001431.1:727486-739855 GCA_032468155.1 Oxyrhabdium leporinum
CTTCTTTGCACTTTTTCCAAAGTCTCAACATCTTTTTTGTAATGTGGTGACCAAAACTGGATGCAGTATTCCAGGCATGGCCCTACTAAGGCTTTATAAAACAGTACTAGTACTTCACATGATTTTGATTCTATACCTCTGTTTATTAGCTTTTTTGGTTGCTGCTGCACACTGCTGGCTCATCTTTAAGTAATCATCCACTAGAAATCCAAGGTCCCTCTCACAGTAATCGCACCAATGATTACATTAGCCATTTTAACTAACATTTGATTTGAGGGCCAGGTTTAGTCATAATATGAATTTAGCAAAAGCTGCACCCCTCTTTATAGTTTTTAGGAAAGGAAACATTCATGATTTCTGAACTTTCACACAATCTTGGGTGAGATATCAAAGATAAAATACTTGTAATTTTGTGAGATTTTGAACATATGTGTTTATGTGCCTGTGTGTGTGCATGTTCAACAGCACCCAGTGATGCATGATGTCTGAAAAGATTGCCTGTCACTGTCTGCTAAGTCCTGTTATGTCTCATGACGGTAGTGATGGAGAACTATTTTTGGCCAGTGAGAGAGATTCTGTGAGAGATCTCAGAATGCTAGGTGTATACAAGAATATATACTCCCAAGAGGATCACCCAAAGTCATAAGATCATCCCAGTTGCCCAACTAAGGCAAGCAGGCACTTATATTGGGCAGCAGCAATACAAGAAGATGCTGGAGGGGGATGAGCACTTGAATGATACTGGCAAAGACATAAATTCACGTTGTGCATGAGAAGTGAATGGTAAACAACTCCTGTATCTTGTCAAGATAGTCACATGGATAGACAGAATTAAGTGATTGAAGATATAGTGGCTGATGATGACTCCCTCACACCAGGTGGCATTTAATATATCATCAAGAAAGAGGTGAGGATCTTTTGGAATATTAATAATGTTTATGACATGGCTAGATTAAAGATTTCAGGACAGCTAGTTTTTTAAAATTGTTTAATTTTATTATAAAACATATGTAGTATATTATTATTTAGGTACAACATTATTTACGGTATACAGTCTTGCCTCAAGATTATTAACTGTCTAATGTAGTGTTTCTCAACTTTGGCAACTTTAACAGGTCTAGACTACAAATCCCAGAATTCGTCAGCCAGAGAGTTCAAATCCTGACCTCTTAAAATTGCCAAGGTTGAGAAATACTACTGTAATATGTAGATAACTTAAATCTATAAAGATTTAAAAAAGAAGTTTATATTAGTACTGTTACAATTTCTAAAATGTCAATGTTGCCATTCATGAAATTTTTAAATTTTGCATTCAAAGTTAAATGTAGAATTAATAAACTGCAAAATACATAAAAATATTTGTTATACAATAAAAGTTTCTGTCTTAAGCGTAATACTTAATTACTAAGATCTCCACTATGCTATTACTTATAATTGTTTGTACATATTAAAGAAAAAAGAGAAAGAAACAAAATAAACTGCTACAAAATGCTTTATTTTGTAAAAAAACTATTTGGTTTCTAATTTCTCTCTTAACATTCAAGCCATCTGATGGTGCCATGCAGGAAAATAAAATCTAAAGCTGCAAAAAAACAGTGGAAATATGAAATGAAAGATGCATGAACATGGAAAAGCTCAAGCACTAAAATATGAAATAAATTGATCACACATTGATATTTAGGCGTCAGCAAAATGAAACACAGGTAGTCCTCAACTTACAACAGTTCATTTAGTGACCATTTGAAGTTACAACGGCACTGAAAAAAGTGACTTATGAGCCACGGTGGTGCAGTGGTTAGAGTGGAGTACTGCAGGCTTCTTCTGCTGACTGCTGGCTGACTGCAATTTGGCAGTTCAAATCCCACCAGGTTCAAGGTTGACTCAACTTTCCATCCTTCAAAGGTGGGTAAAATGAGGACCCATATTGTTGGAGGCAATAGGCTGACTCTGTAAACCACTTAGAGAGGGCTGTAAAGCACTATAAAGTGGTATATAAGTCTAAGTGCTATTGCTATTTTTCACACCTATGACCATTGAAGCCTTTCCATGGTCACGTGATTTACATTTGGATGCTTTATAATTGATTTATATTTATGACAGATGCAGTGTCCCTGAGTCATGTGATCCCATTTTGCAACCGTCTGACAAGCAAATGGGAAAAACACATTCATTTAACAGCTGTGTTACTAATTTAAGAACTGCAAAGATTCACTTAACAAATGTGATGAGAAAAGTCGTAAAATGGGGCAAAACTCATTTAACAAATTTCTCACTTAACAACATAAATTTTGAGCTCAATTGTGGTCATAAGTTGAAGACTACCTGTACTGGAATTGCACACTTTCAGTCAAAAGTTCACATTGTTATTATGATATGAAAAAGAAAAAAAGGAAAGGAATAAAGAATATAGCAAGATACTTGATACACTGCAGTAAACAGTAATATCAATTACTGTTCACAAACAACCCTTTAATATAATAGTTATTCAAGTCCAACCTCTGATGCAGAAAAAGAGGTGATTGACCAGTTTTATGGTTAACTTCAATCTGACAGAGTAAGCAAGCAATATTGTAATGCTAAAGCTGGAACTGATTAGGAGGGAAATCTTGTTTCTTTCTAGGAAACAGAAACAAGTAGAACAATCTGTCAGTTTCTATCAATCTAATGGTTTTTTTTATTGTCAACACAGCCATCAAACAGCCAAACTAATACAGAAATTGATGGAATATCTGTAAAAATATAGCAAACAACAGAAGAAAAATCTGTAAAGTTCTAATCAAACTACCAGCAAATCTGGAGAAAGACACAGTGGCCAAAGATTGGAAATCAGAAATCAGAATTCATGCTAACACCCAAAAAAATGTTCCTCAGAAAATTTCATTGTCCTCGTGTGAAACTGATACACAGAATACACAGCCATACTCATGATGGAACCTGGTGAAAAAACTGGCTTTAAATCAATAAAGGAGTGAGACAACACTATCTTCTGTCTGTCTCCATATTTATATGTTAAATATAAAGAATACCAAACTAATGACAAAAGATATAGCAGCCAGTCTCAGAACTGAAATTATAGCATTGAAGTGGCCAATAGTTTCTGCCTTTTAGGCTTGTAGCAATGGTAAAGGAACCAGCAGTAAGAAATACATCACCACGGGTAGACAATAAATCAAACAGATCGTAGAACAAATCAATCAATAGTTCTCACTCAAGGCACAAATAACCAGGTTCAAATTATATTTTGGACACACTATACCCTTGAGAAGTGTATAATGCTGGGAAAGGTGGCAAGAAAAAGAAGAAAAGAATAACCAGCATCAAGGTAAATGGAGTGGCAATGAACGTACGGCTGGAAGACTAATGGGCAATGCAGGGATAAATTATCCTGGAGAAGAGCTGTCTTTGTTGTTGCTAAGAAGTGACACGGCCTTAAGGACACATAAACAATCAATCAAATCAATCGAGCTGACATAAGACAATTGCCAATATATATCAGTGCCAGATACTAATAGTGTATCACACACGGTCATGAGGTACCTATCATCACGATAGTATTTGAGAAATGGTCATCATTAAACGGTAATAAATATATATATATATATATATATATATATACTTGTTCTTTGTACTTTCAGTTAGGTAGTCAGAACAAGACTGTTTCAAAGTCTGGTATCTAATTTCATAAATCAAATTCTGACACATTTCAAAAGACACCATCAAATTAATTTTACAGAAAATGAAATTCCAAAAAGTGAATGGAGCCTACGCATGTGTATGCATATTTATATACACACATCTCTGCAATTTATTATGTCTCAATAGTGAATGATATATTCATATATTAAGAAAAGAAAACTACACACATAAAGAAAAAAGCTCTAATTCATTCAGCAATCCAAAATAATTTACAAGGTAATACATTTTATTAATACAGTGAGATTTATTTCTTAGTAATGCTGCAGAAGACAATGCAGTTTGAATATTGCTATACCTGAGTGCATACAAAATGGCTTATTTTCAGAGGCTCTTTTAGATATCATGAAGAAATGTCATTCCATTTCACCATAACTTATAAATAGCTTTTGAAGGAAACACAAGTGCTTAACAATATTCTTCATTTTACAGCAAATCCTGTCATTTGATTAGCTAATTCAGTAATTTCAATAGAAATCTCGCCTTAGAAAACAGTAGCTTTTAATAGATCCACATGGGGAAAAGCATTTTTGTATCATTAGTGTAGGTTTCCTATCTATTCTCTATTGAAGATGGATGGAAAATGACTGTCAGAATAATTAGCTATTCTGCAAGTCAAGCTCCAGTGCTAACTTATTATCTTGACATTGATGATTAGCATTCAAAGTGAGGCTATTTCACAAAAGAGCAAATTTAACTGAAGGAACAATGCAAAAATAGAGCATGTATTATTGAAAGAATGAAATCAGTCATAGGTGAGGAAATACTGAGGAAATCCATTGTAACTATTTAGTTGTTTTTTTTAATTTTTCTTTTAAGCCTATTATTTCAAATTTCAGGTAGTTTCTGTGCCAAACATTTCTCCAATTGTTCTCATTTAACTTGATGAAAAGTTTAAACAATAGTGAAATGTTCATGAATAAAGTGACAAGTTCTTATGTTTATTTAAAGGATGCGTGAAAGAAGTTCTATGGCTCACTGCCTAGATCAGGAGTTCCCAATCTTGGCAACTTTAAGCCACGTGGACTTCAACTCCCAGAATTCCCCAGCCAGCATGACTGGCTGAGAAATTCTGGCAGTTAAAGTCCATGCATAACTTCCTGGCTTCCCTTCCTTTGGTCGAATCCCAAGTAAAACTTCATGAGGGAATTTTTCTCACCATCTTTCTTTTCCTTCAGGGATTGTTAAGTTATTCACAACTAAATGTTATTATTTTCCCCATCACATCAACACTGTTACCAATTTTGAGTATTCTTACAGGATATCGTATTTGCTCTACATTGATTTTTTTTTCTTCCCATTAACATTTATAACATTTTAATTCCAGTCTTCAATTTATATTAGCATTCTTATAGAAATCTCTGAAATATTCCTTTTTTTTCCATGGCAGTTTCTTCCAAGATCCATTGTTCCCTATTTCATCATAAACCATTATTTCTTTTTCTATGTATACAGTTGAATAATCCTATGCTAACCACATATTGAAAACAAAGAGATCTTTTAATAAATATATACTCGCCAGTCACCATTCTCTTTCATTCCTGAGTTTCCAAGTAGTCCAATCCTTTTTTCTGTACTCTCATTCCATTCTTACTTACACATTTATGCTACCTAACACTATATTTTCCTTTGTAATACTTTCATTCAAATATTGCATATTTTCCCCAAAATTAGTACCTGTTTTTTTAGCTGATATAATTTCTCACAGCATAATATATAGCTATCAGTAACCTATGGATTTCTAGTTTCATATGCACACTCAGAATATGCATCCATAAGTTAAATGTTACCAGTTCATATTTTTGACATACATTTTAGCTTTCTCATTCATAATGAAATCTGTAACTTTACTTCTCTAAATAAATTTGTTTGCTCCATTCCATAATATTATCTCTATTTAGATCTGTTACATTGTTCATTGTTCTCTTGATTTGACTGACACACATCACAATTTTTGTCCTATAATTTGCTTCATTAATTCATTTCCTTCATTAATACATGTTCTTTGCCATTTATTCTCCTTACATTCCAAGTGGCAACCTTCTATATTTCATGATAAACAGCAAATGAGTCCCATCTGCCCATTGGCTCGGCCAATCAAAATGTTACATAACATTTTTGAGTAATATAGAGCAGGTGTAGACTAGAAACCCATCTCTACATACTTGTGACATCTTCTACTAATGGTAAGTCAGATTTGGTAAATCATGGCCAGTATGTCACAAATGCAATCAAACCTCAATTTTATCCCAAATATGTTCTATATAAGACAATTTAGAGGTTATCTTGTAGGTTTACATGATGTTGCCAGGATCCCATCATCTGCTGAATACATATAGTATACTGACACTCACTCAGGCTTTTGTGCTTTGAATCTCACTAGAATCAGAGGCTGGTGATGAGAAAAAGAAGAATATATAAGACCTCCCTGGGTATATTGAAAATAGGAATTATTTTAGTATTTTCCTGCAAACTGCCCATCAGCTGTGATGTGGGCCAAACTGAATTTCAGAAATAAATGTACAGGAAGGACTTAACAACAATACTTGGGATTGGCAACTTTGTCAATCTAAGTGAAACGGTCATAAAGCACAATGTCATATGATTGCCAATAATAATCACTACTGAAAATATTTCAGTTAATCATCTATTTGATTTTCAACTGTATGCATTGAAGCTAGTGTTAGCTCCCACCCAGGAAAAAAATTATATACTTCCTTCAAAGGCTTATCCAATATGTAGACATATTTTACAGCTTTTTTAGGTAATGTTACTGAGGATGATTTAGCTAATGCACAGAACTGCAAATTGAAGCCTGATTTGTAATTAATCTTGATAGATCATTCTGACTTTAACTAATTACCTTTTATAATTAAGAAATTATTCAGATAATCAGCACATTTCCTATTCACTCAATATATCCATAACACATGCTCTTTTGAAGCATCACTTTATGCTGTAATAGCACCAAAAAAGTAGGGTGGAGAGGAAAAGAGTTTTGAAGAGGGCTATACTATAAGGCTATGCAGATCATGAATTATATTGCACAATATATTACAGAATGTCTTCTTGGCATGAAAGAAGAATCATATCAGACTGAGAATCGGACAGAGAAGTGTAAGGAACAGAGACTGGTTTCTCCCTGTAAGATTGTTCACTCTTCTCTCATTGATCAAACTCTACAGAGGGGCTACATAGAGAGTATCCCCTGTGGATCCCATGATGAAGCTAGTGTGCCAATTAAGTACAAGAGACTTTTACAAGACAGAGCCACAACTGTAATGCCTCACGGATTAGATACTGCAGAAACCTGATGGGGCTCTACCTGTTGAAGCATGTAAAACTCATCTGCTTTATTATGCAGAACTACATACAAATAATTGGGGCTTAACTAGCTCAGGATCAGATTTTGATAGAAGGTTTCCTCCCTTAGGAAAAGTGATTGGCAGTTGTTTTTTTCTGCTTGCAGGTGATAGCAGGGAGATCCACTAATGACTTCCCTTCCATGATCTTGTATTGAATCTGTGAGGATAGAGCTAGCCGTCACCAAAATAGGGCTCAGAAACAGAATAGGACTTAGTAATGAGGAGCATGCAGCATATAGAACATGCTTTTTGGGCACTTCATGGACTGGAGAAAAGCACTCTATGACTGTGATAAGGATTTAAAAAGAATGATGGAACACCTGCCCCACTGCCAGGCAATACAATATGGGCTTAAAATTTATTTATTTATCATTCATGAGACTTCTGCTCTGTTTGTATCAAAGGAACTCAAGGCAGCTTATATATGACTCCCATCTCCGATTTTAATCTAAATACTGCTTCAGCTTCTTGCCTCTATATAAGACACTTGAACCAAATTGCAATGATATAAAAAAAAAGGTATATTTTCATATATACTCAATTTTCTTCTCACCTCTCCACTGTGTTGCTAGGCTTAATAACATCAACAGTATACACAGCTTTTCAACTTTAAAACAACTTAGTGACTTTCTGAAGAAAATATATACATGATTCTACATACTGTACACGTGCTCTTCTTAGGAAAACATTCTGTAAACATAGTATTTCAATATCTGAATACGATCCATCAAATTCATACAATATGTGAATATCATCCTTTTTAAATCCCACTGGTTTGAGTGGAAGTTAAACAAGTATTTAACAATGTAGACCTACATAAGTTTACTTAAAGTAAATTTCATCCCTATTCAGTGTGTTTAGGATTTCAGCCAAATATTCCTATTTTTTTTTAAATGAGGTTCAAAACTATTTGATTAGATGATGCTGGGGAATAAAAGATGATGATGAGTCATAAATCTTAATTTATAAAGATAGGTCAGAGAGCCACCAGGTCTCACATTCTGTGCCCCACTGTGCCCCACGGTATGCGTTGAAGCACAACTAGCAGGACACCAGTGTATTTCTTCCACTTTGTTTCCCAACAGTTGCCTGTGTATTAAAGGTGTTGCTTTTGCAGCAATCTATCCTAATAGCCCCACTTTCCTTTCACTGTGCATTCCTTTTCTTTCTTATTGCTTAAGCAAAGCCCAGCTTAATTTTTAAGGTCAAGAAAATCTTTTGAGTCTCTGAGGTTTGTAATCAGTAACTCTGGATGTTGTGAATAGCACATTTAATGCCATCTACTTAATTACTGCTGTGTTGATAAGGTTGCTTGAATCCAGAAAGCTTCATTAAATTTTAAGACCTAGCTCCTCATAAACAAATGTTACTGCTTGTGCAGATTGGTATCACTAAATGGGATAAAACAGAGTCTGGGGCATTCAAAGGATGCTGATAAATTTAAGGTGATTTCAGTCCGGCTATTTACAGAATTATTTTTAATAAATGACTGAGATGGGCTATCGTCATCAGCTTCCTAAGGCACACTATGACAAGTCAGAATCTCTAAAGGACTCCTTTGCTTTGGGAGCCATTTTAATTTGTTTAATAACAAAAAACACCAATAGCAACTGAAAGTTAATTAAAAGAGAAAACAAACAGCATCAGATTCCTGAACATTTTCATGTGATTATTAGCAAACCCAGCAGGGCCGCTATCTTCCTTTAGAAAAGGCAGCTACAGAGCTGTAAGAGGCAATTGAGCTCTTTGAAAGATGATAGCAATTTTTGATGCAAAGCAAGAAAAAGTTTAAAATTTATCTTTCAATATATCACAAGAGCCTGATGAATAAAACTTGCTTGCCTTATGTGAAAAGTCTTCTATCCCTGATTTCTTCAACGGAGGAATTAGCCTTGAATCAGGATGATGTAGCTTAAGAGCACTGCTCAAATAACAGTCCTTTACATAAATAAATCTCCTTAGGGTTATGAGTGCACATAGCCAATTGATATCTTCTAGAGTCATATATATATATACATGAGTAGTTGGTCATGTTGTATTTTTGTAAAATCCATCTCCTGCAGAGATTACAGGAATTAGAATTTAAATGTTTAAGTCAGGCAGACTTGCCCTTTGCTGAAATCCTTCTTCAGTGGGCTTATGTGTACCAATTACTGTCTTCCATGTTACTTAATTTCTAATAAGTTTAAATTCTTCTAAATAGTTTCTGAAGGAGCATCTTTGCTGAATGCTTCACCCTATTTTTGAGATCACCAGGATGAACTGTTCTCTGGGTGCCATCCCCTATAATGGTATAAAAGACTTCTCTGTAAGCAACCCTGGTCTGAGGAATACTCTTCTTTGGTAGAATCTTGAGCCAGAGATTCTAATGATTGGTAGAGTCACCACCCAGGCCATTGACCAGCAAAGTGCAGTATGACTACCAATCAGAGGCATCGTTGCAACAGAGTTTTCCGAAGACAATTCAAATTGATGATGGCTTGTACAGCTTCAATAAATCTGGAATTGGGGTAATTGCACCAGATCTGAAGTAATCTGCAGAGGGTCCTGGCTGAAACAGATTATCTGAACCCTTTTCAGTCAGGATTCAGGCCTGGTTATGGGATGGAAACAACATTTGCCGTGCTTGTTGATGATCTCTGGTGAGTGCGAGATGGGGATAGTGCAACCATCCTCACTCTCCTTGACCTCTCAGAGGCTTTTGATAACATTGATCATGGTATTCTTTTGCACTGGCTGTGGGGGATGGGGATGGGTGGCACAGTTCTCGGCTGGTTTGGTTCCTTTCTTTATGGCACGTACCAATTGGTATTGATAGGGAGTGAGAGATCTATCCCTTGGCCGTTATTCTGTAGTGTGCCACAAAGTTTGGTACTTGCTCCACTCCTTTTCAACTTCTATATGAAACTGCTGGGTGAGATCATCCAGGGGTATATTGTATGCTGATGACACCCAATTCTATATTTCCATTCTTACTGACTCAAGTGATGCTGCAGCCACCCTCTCATGGTGCCTGGAGGCTATGGGGGCCTGGATGGGGGACAACAGGCTTTGACTGAACCCTGGTAAGACCGAATGCTTTGGGTATGTGGGGCTCCAGGATCTGTGACTTTGTTATCTTTGACTCAGGATGGGGTGGCACTGCCCCAGAAAGACCCCGTCTGCAACTTGGTATGATTCTTGTTTGAGGTGGTAGTTGCGGCTAGGAGAGACTTTCCACAACTTCCCTGCACTCAGCTGTTCAGTCTCTAGTCATCTCACAGCTGAACTATTGTAATGCGCTCTATATGGGGCTACCCTTGAAGAGCATTCAGAAGCTACAGCTGGTGCAGAGTATAACAGTGTGGCAAGTTCTGGGCCCCCCAAGAATGACCCCTGTAACACCATTGCTCTGCAAGCTGCATTGGTTACCAGTCTGCTCCTGGGTGCAATTCAAGGTATTGGTGATCACCTCTAAAGCCCTTCATGGCATCAGTCCGGGTAACTTGAAGGACCATCTTACTCCACTAAGATTGGCCCATACCACTCGTGTTGGCAGAGGAGGCATGCTCCAGGTCCCTCATCCCAATTATTCTAGCTGGTGGGATCCTGGAGGAAGGCCTTCTCTGATGTTGCTCCTGCCCTTTGTAACATCTCTCTCCCCCATGTGAAGTTGGCCTCAACCCTCCTATCTTTTTGTAAGGGCCTAAAGACTCAGCTTGGGTCCCAGTGGAGGAAGAGCACAATGGAGATGGTTGATTAAGTAATAACAGATCCCACCTCCCCCCCACTCTGCTCCCACCCTCCTCATGTGTCCTTGGTTTTAATGTATGCTTTTAACTTTTTATGTTTTAACTGTATATGAAACTGTAAACTGCCTAGAGTTACCCTAGGGTAAGATGGGTGGCCAATAAATTTTATAAATAGATAAATAAAAAATAAAAACCCAGCCAATATGATATGTGTGTGGGTGTGCTTACGTACATGCACGAGCACACTCATATGGTCATACTTTGAATCAATACTGACTGCCTGGACCTGAAGTCTGAAGTGGCAAGATTTAGGAAAGGGTTTGCCATTGTCTCCTTCCTATGGCAGAAGAGTGACTGGCCTAAGATCATCCAGTTAGCTTCATGTTGAAAGCAGGATTAAAACTCACAGCCTTCCATTATCTAGCCTGCTGTCTTAATCATTATATGAAACTGGCTCTCATGTTAGTTAATTTGGCTTCCTCAAAGCAGTTACATGCATCATTAATCTGTATTAATTTTAATAGGACTTATATATCCCTTTTTACAAAACAGGATTTCTGCATAGTGGGAACAGTGTGAAATACTATTGTTTCCACGAGAAAGAAGGAAACTGCTTCTTTCTTTGTTTCAATGAAATTGCTAAAAGCTCTGAGTTTGTAAAAAGAGGAATGTATCATTATGAACACAAAACCTTTAACACTAATATACTTTATAGTGTGTTATATAATGAGATGAAAATTACTTGACAGCAGCTAGTAATCATAGCATAAATATGAATAAAACATTTACATAACAGCACATTAATTTAAGTGTTACCAATCTGCTTTTAAAAGCTATTTTATGAATAATAATGATTTTTTTTAAAAAGCAGAAAAGTTTCTAAGAAACCCACAAAAACTGTTGCATATAATAGAAATAAAATAGAATTCAATATGCAATTACTATGTGTTACATATTTTAATATGTGTTATATTTATTTCTTGCTCAACCTTAACCCTTTCCTGAAATGGCTCCATACATTCATTTATCATTTTAGAGCTTAACCATATTGCAAGTTTGAGGTCCTCTTTGTTAGATTATCAGGAAAATATGCCAATTTTAGGAAATGATGAAGGATTTTCAAATCCTGTGGGTTTTTTAAAAAAAAAACCATAGCAATCATTTATTCATATCTACCCCATTCTCAAAATTGCCTTTGCTTGTCAGATTTGAATGAGCTTTACTTCCTTGCTCTGTTACAAACATTGCCTGATATTTACATGACTACTACACTTCAAAACATTGTTATTTCTAAATAAAATAAATTCTAGTAATATAATGTTGTGAAAGAAAGAAAAAAAGGAAAGGAGAGAAGATGGTAAAGTTGAATAAACTAGATAAAGGTGGAAGAAACAAGAATGGGAATAAGGAACTGCCAAAGTTGCTTCTTTACAAGAGATAGCATGTAAGACACCATTAAAATAACACAACCAAAACTCAGCAGCAATTTATTTATTTATTTATTTTTTACATTTATATACCGCCCCATTCCGAAGACTCGGGACGGTTTACAACTTATAAGCAATACTCTTACATCAGTA
>JANHFL010001432.1:0-26201 GCA_032468155.1 Oxyrhabdium leporinum
TTAAATTTATATACCGCCCCATTCCAAGGACTCGGGGCGGTTTACATCTAAAAATCCCTTAAAACCATTTTAAAATTGACCTGTAAAATTTATGTATTAATGAAATAATTATAAATACATAAATGTATTATTTGTATACAATTATTATAAACATTATGAAGTTAAATGGCAGGTGATATATCAGTCCCCAAAAGGACTGAAAGAGCCATGTTTCCATCAGTTTCTAGAAGTCCATGATGGTGGATCCGAATGACTTTAGAGGGAAAGTTCAGAGGAAGGGAGTCTGCTACACAGAATGCTTACTGTCAGGCATCTTTATATCATAACTCTTGGAAAGTTACAGATAGCCAATGATGTTCTCCCAGAAAATGTGGCACTACCAAGACCAAGCACCTGGACTATTACATTCTGTACTAGGTAAAGTTTCCAAGTGGTCTTCAAGAACAGTCACACATAAAGTAAATTGCAGTCCTTTAACTGAGAGATGACAAGTGTCAGAAAACTAAACAATAGATGCGTACACTAATAGAATCTTGCAACTTTGAATCTGCTTCTTCTCCCCCCCCCCGCTCTTTTATCTATTGTGTGAATTAGGTAGTGTCTCCTTTATCTGAGCTTCTGCAACATTTATCTCCTTGTTGTCTTGATAATGAATCTTTCCTTTTTCTGTCAATCTCATCTTCCTTACTCTTTACAAGCAGGGCAAGAATGATGGTCTTCACTGCAATCTCTTCCAAGTAAGGTTGCAGGGTATACACTTGCTCTTTCAGCAGAAGTTGTAAATCTAGGAGGAACACCCTCCATCAGCGAGTTGTGGTGGGAACAAACTCTTCAAGAGTCAAAGATGGTGGAAACCTGGAATCAATTGTCCTCTGAATCACCTGCTGTTCTGTCATGTTTGGGTTCAGTCTGAAACCATTTTTCTGCATCCAACTCTATGACATCTACAATACCTCCCTATGAACCTGGGACAAACATATAAAACTGAGTATCATCTGCATACTTATGTATCCCAGTGCAATCAAATGATGTTGATATTTGTGCCCCATCCTGAATTGATACATGAGCTCTCTCAGTGTTTAATGTTGCTATCGAACAGGATAGGCAAGGAGACTCAATAATGAAGAAGCCATGAATCTGACTTTCTCCCACCACCACCCACTCTGGATCCACCCACTCAGAATACAGCAGAACCCACCAGAACATCATACCTCAACTCCCAATCCTTTCAGGCAGTCCAGAAAGATATTCTGACCAAAGGTATAAAAATGCAGCAAGATTATTTAGGAGGCCAAAGATTATTACACTACCTCCATTAGAGGTCTCACCAAAGGTCATCCATCAGAGTGACCCATGTACTGTAGTTTCTGTCCCATGCCCAGGTCTGAACTGACACTGCTGGAGGCCTGCATAATTAATTTGAAGTACAGTATATATACCATAAGAGACAATTAAAAATAGTTTGTAACATTAAAAAAATAATAATACATCAATACATTCCACTGATTAATTTAGTACTCAGTAGTAACAGCTACATATATTTTAAATACAAAATGTTTAAGGGGGCTCTTCTTGATTGTCAAATGTTATTTGATCTCATGTCATTTAAAAAAAAACATGCACTTTTGACAACTTGTATTGAAAGTTTGGATCTTTTCTTTAGCTCAGCCAAGAGATTAAATGAATAGGCACAGAAGTGTTAGTAAGCCTACCAAGTAACAACGAAAAGTACTGAGCAAAGAGTCCTAGGAGTTCTGAGACTTGCAGAATTATATTCAAGGAACTGGGGGGGGGAAATCAATAGGAATAGGCATATATTTTCAGAAAATTTATTTTATTTTGATTCTGCCCACTCAAAAGTATTGTTCCTGGTCAAGGAAAAATCTTGTTTCTTGCTGAGGGATAATCATTGATTTCTTAGTTCTGTTGCAGCTTATAGCCTCCTTACAATAGTGCATTTTCGTATAAACAAAATTGTTAGCTTTGCATTAAACATCAGCTTTAATTCTTAATTCTCAGTTTATTCTCTTCTCCCTTACCTCTGACTCATCTGATTTCCCCTTTATTTCCACATAGGAGCGTTGTACTATTTGACTTGGTGTCTGCTGCATTTTGCACACAGGTTTCTGTTGGGAAAAATACTTCCCTGTACAACATAGTCTCTCCCTACATGAAATATAATGTTTGTTTTTCCATTGTTTGTTTTTCAGCATGTGCCACCCAGTGCCATAGGAGAGAGATTTGGATGAGACATTGTCCATTAAAAGAGAGGGTGTCATATATAGGGAGGAGAGGGCTGTTATTGTGGACTTCTTTATATCAACATGAAAGAAGGAACAGATGTGGGCACAAGCTCCTTGCCTGTCTTTTTAAAGCCATCTCCCATGGTTTGCAGATTCTTTTCATGCCCAGATTTCTATTTAAATGCAAAGGAAGAAGTAATTAAAATATTAATGGAGTTCTAACAATTAAACAAAGATAATATAAGAAGAAACTGCATATAATATAGTCATTAAAATAAACTAAACATAAGGGAAGGAGGAAAAAAGAACCCAAGGGGAAAAAGATTCAAATGTTACAAATATAATTTCAGCCCTTAAATCTACAGTACTTTTAAATCTAGATCAGATTACTATTCCATCTTCTCATTTTCAGAATGTAATTGCATTTCAAAAATAGGTAAAGAAGCTTGAACCTGTTCCTTAATACCAGGAGTATATATTTCTTTCTATACATGTAAAATAATTACACTTGTTAGCCCCCAGGCTTGATAAAGCCAGAGTTCTTCATAAAATGTCAAATTCTTTATTTTAGAAGTATAATTCAATACCACATTTACATCTTTAACGTATTTTTTTCCAAAGACTACGTGGACACATGTTGTAACATGACCAAGTCAAATGTGTCAGAGACCTTAAATCTCTTACAAAGAGCAAGAGATTCAATATCTTTTCAGGATAACCTCTAATGTGCCATATTTAGGTGAGGAATTTTGCAGAATCAAGCAATGTTGGGGACGAATCAGGACAATGTAATAAAGAGGGAGAAATGTCATTGACTATTTTGCAACAGGAAGGGAGACATTTACATTTCTTCCACTATATCTATTGGAGGACAACGGTGCCCATATGAATATATAAAGACTCATAGGTAGCATTAATCTGTTACATGTTGCTTTGAGGGCATAACCTTCATAAGTACTGTTATCACGTTGAGTGCATCTAAATTAAAATCAAAACCCAGATATCCTTGGCATTTGTTCTGAGATCACTGAAAGATAGGAGAAAGGCACCAATGTAATTTTGATTCGTTGAGACTAAAAGGCGCCAGAGTTGTCACAACTTCTGTCATAACTTATTTTCTTTGGGAGGCTCACAACTTGCCACTGAACAAGAAGCAGTCGTTTTCAAGCTGAACAAAATCATCCTTTGACAAGTGCTGCTGAGACTGGCTGAGGTGATGACAGAAAAAGAAAAGGACTCTGGCTTTCTTTAACTAACTCCCGATTACATAGCACATAACTTATACTACTATGAAGAAAATAGAAGAGGTAATTTTAGGAATTACTTTTGGCACAACTTTTCTCAGTTGATGATACTTATCATAATGAAGGCATAATTTTAAAAGTTTACTCTTAAATATTTTTCAAATCATTTTTCAAATAACCTGACTTAAAACTGTTTTCCTTGATTGCATAATAAACAAAAAATGCACATTGTGCCTTGGATACACACATATAAATCAAAATATCACTTTATCCAGTTACAGAAAACATGGGTAAGCTGACCCTTTGATGATATGAGTGGGGCTTGGTTTTTTTCATCCCTATCTTGACATACTGACTCAAAGATCATTGAGACTTGAGAGAAGAGCAAAAGCAGAATAATGCTAAATTGAAAAGAGAAAATGCTTCCTTCATCAGTCAGTTAAAACTGAGTTACTTCCCTCTCATTTGTATTAAAATAAGATCAGCCGTATTAAAAATCAGAACAAAACAAGAGATTAGGAGGGGGAATGTTGTTATACATATTTCCTTATAACACATTTAAAAGGAAAAGTAAAGGTTAAGATCAGCCTTTGAAAAAGGATGTTATCAGGTATGCTCAAGAATAATGTTATTACTATAGAAGGGTGTAGCAAATATTGAACAACTGAAAAATGAAGGACTATGTACGATATAATATGTATAACAACACTAGAACCATATATGTTTGATTAATGTAGTAATTTCTTTTTCTATTAATATCATCTTTGTATTAATATGATTGAAACTCAGATGCCACACTGTCCATGTAACAACATGGATGCATCCTTTATATATATAAAAAAAAAACTTGACCAAAAACAAAACAAAACTGAGTTACTTCCATGCAAACTGACTATGGATGCAAATTCCTATCTGACTGGCAAGCAGTAATGTAGCTGACCCATAAGCATATCTGTAAAATTCAAAAATGGGGATGAAACAAGTAAGAATTCTCTTTTTTTCCCCATTCATATTCTCAGGAGTTACATAGGACATGGATAATCCTTCCCAATCGCAGAAGACATGTCCTTGCTACACTTTGGGGAGCATCAGAATTCAGCTGTGACATAATGATGATCAGAAGTGTTTATGAGATTGTCCACCTTAAGGACATAAACAACCTGGCAAGCCTTGGTCCCTTGGCTTGATGGATGACTGAATACTATTTTCTCTTCCAGCTGTATTATTTCATGTTTTTTTTTTAAATATAATTTTATTGAAATGTTAAAAATGAGTTAAAATTAATACAAACTAAAATAGAGCAAAATGGAAAAATAAAAAAGGAAGAAATAAAGGAGAAAGCTAAAGTGCAAAAAGACATGAAAAAAGAAGAAAAATAGAAAAGGATAAAATATAAAGTGATTTCTGATCTTTACAGCAGTTATAAGCACAATTATCGATTTACCTCTTCCTATAAAGGTGCATCATGACTCTTTTCTTTCTATTATCTATCCCATCTAATTATCAAAATCATAGATTATACATTCATTTTTTTTCTGTTTTACATAAAAAGTTCATAAGGGGTTTCTGGTCAGCATATTATTTCACTGTTCCAAGGATGTTCAGGATATGTTGTGTGCTAATTTGATTGCTTCTTTATGTAAATCTGTAGCCTTAAAACTATATGGAGATTATCAATATGGGACAGACATTTTTGGGTTTTTTTAATGTCCATTTTTTTTAACCTAGAAGTATGTTTAGATGCTTCCCCCCACAACTCTTTTCTATTATTTTATTTTAAAGAAAGGACATTGTCTCGCCATTTTTAAGCAGCTTGATTGTGGAATTTCTGTAAATCGCAACACAAAAAGATGCATTTGTTGTAGGTATGTTTCCATATGTGCTTATGATATGCCCATATCGATATTATGGACATTTCAAGAAATTATAAGAAACACTTTGGATACACAGGTGTCTAATAAGAACACTGATTCTCAGAAGCTTAGAGAAATAGGATTTTTAGCTTGACCACTACTAATCCTATTTCTTGTGACAAAAAACAACAAATGCTACGCAACGTAGATTTAATCAAACTGCAAAGGTCTTTCTACTGTGGATGCATCAGGCCCCTATGACAAAGGCCATAAGACAGAATGTACCCTTTTTGAGGTAATGGTTGCGTTACAATAATCAGTTTAGTTTATTTGTTGAGATCCAACCCACATCATGTTTCAAAAAGGCCCTGTATTCTTTACATCTGGGCTGGTGTTCTGTGGTTGGAGTGTCCAATTCTCTTAAAAAGAGCAAGTTCTGCTAATTATTACTTTGCATTCTGGTGCTTATATACAGACGTTAATAACTTTTTTATTAAACTGAACGAAACTGGATTTGCATGTTACCATGGAATTAAGGCTGGGTTTATTAACTTGTAAAATTAAAGTTCATGGCAAGTTAGATATCTCTGTCATTCAAATGCCTAACGTTTACAAAGCTTTGATTCTTCAATCAAAAATCATGTAAGTTGGAATGTAAAATCTGGGCAAAGTGTTCATGAGTTATTCTCACTTTTGTGAGAATTTCTCACTTCAAGGATGCACATTTATGCAGACAGATTTGGAGCCTGGATCAATGTCAGTTGATACTGTTTAGGCACTTTCAGTTCTTACCACTTCCTAATTGACTTGTGTGCCAATTTCCCATCTTTAGTTTATTTGCTTTTCATAGCTGAGTGGTATCCTATCACAAATGAATGTTCCTGGAGAACAGCCTGCTGTCGGATCGACCCAAAATTGCCTATACTTCAGGACAGAAATAAGCACTTTCAGAACAAAATCATAATTTCATTGTGGAAAAAAAGAACACTTTTCTTTTAATTTCCTTTAGAACAGTTGGCTCATGTGCTCAGAGCACTTGTCAGCCATGTGTTTACATAGCAATCATGGGATCTAAGTTGATTGACACCAGAGAAAGGTACAGCTTTCCATCTCCAGATGGGATTTTGCTCACATGTCTGGCAAATGTTCTTCTGTAGCTGGGATAAAATGGTCAGAGAATGAACACTGATATTAACAGTTTACCAGTAAATAGGCTGACAATAGCAAAGTCAATATGAATTATTAAGATGAGGCAATTGTTTAAAGGGAACATGTAAACTTAAAAAAAACAAGCAGTCTCTTTATATACAAGTAGTCCTCAATTTAAAATAGTTCATTTAGTGACCCTTTCAAATTACAGTGGCACTGAAAAAAGTGACTTATGACCATTTTTTACACTTATGACCATCGCAGTATCCTCATTGTCACATGATCAAAACCGACTCATATTTATGACAGTAAATCATATTTATGACAGTTGTGGTGTCCTGGGGTCATATGATCACCTTTTGTGACCTGACAAAGTCAATGGGGGAGCCAGATTCACTTAACAATCATGTTACTAACTTAACATTTGCAGTGATTCAGTTAACAACTGTGGCATGAAAGGTTATAAAATGGGGCAAAATTCACTCAACAAATATCTCATTTAGCAACAGAAATTTTGGACTCAATTGTGGTCATAAGTCAAGGACTATCTATATGTAGAAATATGATCTAGCATTCCATAAGCAAATCCAGCAAATAGTTGCATACACAAGTAAGTGGAGATCTCTCTACTCGGCTTATCTGAGAAGGAAAAATATACTTCTGCATACTATACTGTATGTACTGGCTTGATTTAAACATAGGGCTGAATCATTCTGTAATTTTAGTTTAGCATGGTATGTAAAACCACCTGTTGTGGCTTAATGTTTTGTGCTCATTCAACAAACCTCAGTATTGAAATCCAGGCTTAATAGCATTATGCATGAGCTTGGCTAATGTTTTTCCATTGGTGAAGATTACATTCAGTCAAGTCCTCTGGGATGGGTGGAATTATTATTTTGTCTGTTTTTATTCTCTTTCATAAACAAGTAAATTGAGTATCCTGGGAATATGGAAGACAAACTTTCATCTGCAAAGATTAATTGAACAAACATTGAAGGATATAGGTAATAATGGATGTTCCATGTGGAATGTTTACTCCAGAAAGTAGGAGGAATTTATATCATTATAGTGAATTTATATCATTATAGTGAAAAGAAGAAATCCACAGTACAGGAAGTCCTCAAATTATGAGAGAAGACTAAGTGGTGCACAGATTCAGAACTTGAATTAGCATCGATAAAGTACAACCCAGTATGTAGTCTTTGCAACAGTATAATATAGTATAATGTATTAGTTTTAAAGGCCAGGTACTTGCTATACACCTAGTTCTCAATATGTATTCTATGCATGTATTTTCCATGCATACAGGTAGACCTCATTTGACAATGGTAATTCAGAAAGAACACAATTGTAAAGTGTGATGCCATGTGACCATGGTGACTTATAGTGGTAGTTGCAGCAATCCTGACTGTCATTGTTATGGTGAATCTCGCATGGTTACAAGATCTTGCAGCCATGTGATCACTATTTGTGACTTCCTGCTGGCTTCCCCATTGACTTTGCTTGTGAGAAGCTGGCAAGTGAAGGTCACAAATGGAGATCATGGAGCAATAGGGAACTGCGATGGTTGCAACTATGAGGTTGCTGAATGAGTGGGTGCTTAATAAAAGGACTATCTGTATACCTTTTGGTTATCAACCGCTATATGGCATGAGACCAAGTACCCGAGGAACTATCTCTCACCAATGTGATTGGCCCACCCCATGTGGAGCATTGCGCATCTTTGAGCTACCAAGTGTTTCAAGAATAGCACGTAGGCATTGCTCACCCATGCAAATAATTAAATTTGTAGTTATAACCGGAGAGGGGAGGGAGAAGGAAAGGATTAATGAACTTTACTTGTTCAATTGGGTCATTTGTAACCCAGATTGTTCCAGATTCCATTGGCCAAGGAATTGCAGTTGGCAAAGTCCAGGAAAAATGTTTTTTTTTCTGCCATGACTCCCACTCTTTGGCATATCATGCCCCCTGAAATGAAATCTGCTCCCACCCTATAGGACTTCTGAAAGAGCCTGAAAACCTAGCTTAGACAACCTGATGGGGGCATCGTATTTTGGAGATGGCTAGTAAACTAATACTACTATAATATCTTACCTCCACTCCATCTACACATTAGTTTTTAAAGTTTTGATATTTAATGTTTGATGTTTTAATCCTGTAATTGTTTTATTTATGATATCATAAGTCATCCAAATTCATTTGGCAAAGAGATGGATGACATATAAAATAAATAGAATAATTAAAAATTGTAGAACAATTGTTCAACCCATGGGTTATCCACAAACTTATTCATGTGGCCATTTAAAGCAGGGTTGTCAAACTGGATTTCTTCAAGGGCTGGATCAGCATTGTAGTTCTCTTCTGGGGGCTGCCTGGTTGGGAGGGGGGAGAGATGGGATGGACACCTCTTGCAGCACCTTGCTGACCAAAACAGGACATGGGGGGGGCATGCACGCCCCCCCCATGCCCCGTTTTGAGCCTGTACAGCCTCCTGCCATTTTGGTCGGCAGAATGCTACAGGAGGCTCAGGCCAAAAATGGTGCATGGGGCCCACACACATAGCCCCAGTGCCTCATTTTGGCAAAGGCACCACAGGCCAGTCCTCTGCTATTTCCAGGTGGGCCCTGTGGGCCAGATTTAAGCACCCCACGGGCCAGATGCGGCTCGCAGGCCTTGAGTTTGACAACCCTGATGTAGAGAAACACCACAACACCATTAAACAGATGTCCCAAAATTACTCAGTTGAATAAGTAGTTTCCTTCTCCCTCTCTTCTCAAGTTACAACTACAGATTTAATTATTTGCATATGCGACCAGCGCATATGCACTATTTTTGAAACACTTGGTAGCTCAAATATGTAATGCTCCACATGATGGTCTGGATACCAATTGTCAAATGCTTGGACACATCGCAGCTGAGTCACTGTTTTTCATGAAAGTAAACACCTGGGGTTTTCTGAGATGTAGGCAATCTTTGGAGAACCTGTTCCAGAAACAAGGAGACCTCATTAGGGAAACTACCTAGCCCTTAAAATAAATATGAAGTTGGGTACAAACCATTTTGTACATGCCTCCGTGAGAGAGGTTTTGTTGCAGAAGTGATGTGATTGTTCTCAAATTTGTTTCTCATTGCATTAGTTCTAAGTGTCAATTAGGAGGATCAATAGCTGGAAGAAGGTTCTGTGCAGGTATGCAGAGAAGCCTCTTCTGGCATCTGAAACTCCTGGAGGAAGTCTCAAAGGCAAAGCAAAGCAACACAGCAGTATCACTTTGTTGCTGGATGTGGGAGACAGGATTGTTTTCTGAAGCAGGTTCAAAGCACTGCTTTGAGCACCGTGAAAGTGAAATGCCTCTTTGGTTTGCACAGCCCTAATAACCAGGTCCTGTGGAGAACTTAGAGGGCTAGAACAGCAAATGAATTCATTTCTACAGCCTACTGAATAGGCAATTTAATTCTGCTTGAAGATCCCTTCATAATAGTCATGCATTGCTGTTTTAATGTGACTAGTCAAAAACCAGCCCCAACTTGGCACTATAATTTTCAGCTCAACTTTTATGCTATCTAGTAAAATGCCAAAACTCAGTGCTGAATAAAATGATTGTGATGAAAAGTTGTTCAAAAAATCCCCCACAAAAACAATAAAGCTTTCTAATTAACTCCCAATGGGTGAATGAGAATTAGTGTTATAAAGCCAAATAATTGCTATCCGACCACGCACATTTATATTCTGTTAAATAGCAATATTGTGTTGTAAAAAATTAGTTATTTAAACTATTGGTTGAGATAATCTACCTGGCCTTTTCAAGACAGACAGAGCCGTTAAAGTTGACACCAGGGTTTCACCAACAGTTATTTGGTACTGTTTTAATTTTAAATGGAATAGTTCAACCTGTATAGCATGCACATCTTCAGATTCAAGTACTGTATGGCACAGTTACAGGTTGTAAAATCGTCATGTGAAATGGGCACTAAAAAGCAGCGCAATTGCCAAATGTCTGGCAGCTGTCCTTGAGTACCTAAGTCTGTCTTTAGACATCTGCAGGGTCATCTCTAGTGAAAAAGCCCCCATAAAATGTATGACAAAACCACATGGCTGATGACCAGAAGAGGAGCCAAACAGCATGACTCAGGAAAACATTCTTTCTTGGGATGGTACACTGCCTTCTTCATGAGATGCAGTTGAGAAGAGGGCTGATATAGCTCCTTCAGTTTCAATACAGAATAACAGAATTGGAAGGTACCTTGTAGTCCAACCCCTTGTTAAAGCAGGAGAGCCCCTACCATTTCTGACAAATGGCAGTCAATCTCTTCTTGAAAACCTCCAGTGATGAAACTCCCACAACTCCCGAAGGCAAGCTGTTCCATTGGTTTGATTGTTCTCACTCTCAGAAAATTTCTCTTTATTTCTAGGTTGAATCTCTCCTTGATCAGTTTCCATCTATTGTTCCTTGTCTGGACTTTGGATGCTTTGGAAAATAGGTCGTTCCCCTCCTCTCTGTGACAGCCCTTTAAATATCTGCTATCATGTCACCCCTGGTCTTTCTCTTCACTAGACTAGCTATACCCAGTTCTTGCAACTGTTCTTCATATGTTTTAGCCTTCAGGGCCCTAATCATTTTTGTTGCTCTTCTCTGCACTCTTTCTAGAGTCTCAGCATCTTTTTTTATAGTGTGGTGACCAAAACTGGGTGTAGTATTCTAGGTGTGGCTCTATTAAGGCTTTATAGAGCAGTACTAGTACATCATCTGATCTTGATTCAATCCCTCTGTTAATGTAATTTAGAATCGCATTGGCTATTTTGGCTTCTGCCACACATTGTTGGCTCATATTTAATTGGTTGTCCAAGATCTCTCTCACAATTACTGCTACTAAGCCAGGTTTTACCTAATCTGTACATGCACTTTTGGTTTTCTTGCCTAGGTGTAAGACTTTACTGTTCTCCATGTTGAATTTCATTTTGTTAAATAGGCTCACAAAAAAAAAGACATTGTAGCTTTTGCCATCTAAATAGAGCAGGGAAAATCCAATTGCTTCATGCATGTTCCTTATTCTTATACAAAATGGAGGACATGTTTTATCTTTTGTATCAGACAAAATGTTTGATTGCCTGAATTCCTTGTCCCCAATAGGTACGTATGTATGGAGGTATACATACTGTATGCATTTATAGACATATATGCAGAAATATGTCAAGAAATGGCAGCTTGACCCCTTTTCTATGGTAAACTAGTTTTTTCCACCCATTTTTGCTGCATGAGTAAATGGAATTCAGTGTTGAATTCAAAACTCACTCTGCCCTCATCATGTCTGGGCTGGCATTTGGAAAAGACTGTGCTCTTCAAAACTTGCACAAACTTGCAAATAGCTCAAAATGTCAAGTGAAACCACTGGCATTAACTTGGGTTGCCTTTCCCAATTACTGTAGATCTACCGCTTATCCTAATCAAGACTTTGGCATCAGAGTATGATGTTAATTTATCACTTCCCCTCTAGCAATTCTTGTAGATGGAAATAGAGGGACTTTTTCATTTGTTGGAATGGCACACGATGTCACCGCAGAATGTGTTAAAATCATTTTATCTGGCTAAGACACCTGAACTGTAATGCTGTATTTGTTGCCTAGCCAAGAATATTATGAAATGCTTGCACCTGCTTAACAGTAATACATCTACTTCCATTTGGGAATGATTGTCTCAAGCCTGATGTCTCCCTAGCAAGCTTGTGGATTGTTTCATTGTAAGGAGGACAACCATCATTCTCATTGTGCCTCTTACTTTATTTGCAATTTTGTGTCTTAAACTTAAGAATGTTTTTTTTAAAGAATAAATCAAAATCATGAGATTGAGATGTTGTCGCGTTTTTTGTTGAAACTCTGGAATGGAAGGCAACCCAACACATGTGAAACCCTTGCTTTGGTTTAACAGTGACTCTCCTTATCTGTTTTTTTCTGCTATCGAGTTGCAGCCTCTTGAAAACAAAAACTGTGTTTGACACCCTGAAAAAGATGTATCTAACCCCTTAAGGCTTCTAATGTAAACAGCTGCAGTTTAAGGTGCATGGATTCCTTTAAAAAAAAAAAACCTGTCATGAAACAAATGTTAGCTCTCTGAAATATCAGAACTCAAGCAACTTTTTAAATATCGTAGTTTTTTTTAATCCCAAATGATGGTTACTTGCAGAACACAGATGATTATACTGCATTTCTCAATAAATGCATCTAACCCCCAGAGTCACTGAAGTTTGCAACTCCATACAGCAATTTTTATTAAAGCATCAAAAATAAGCTTCTGAACACAATTTTGCATCACTAAACTGAGCAGACACCGAATCTCTTGTGGAGGAGAGGAGACTGGCTTTCTCTAATTGCAGAAAACTGAAGGATTATATTGAGGCACTGGAATGGAGAATGGATGTTCAGGAAGAAAGGAAGGGCAACACTGGCCTACATAAGAAAACCTTGGATGAAGTCTGACAACAAGACCAGCCTATTCCTATTCCCCATACTACAAAAGGAAAACTGCTCCAGATCTCCAAGACACCCTTTTGACTATGTATGAAGTTGCAAGTGTCTTGTTTTAATATTAGAACAAGGTTTAACCCAAAATGGCCTAATTATACTTGGCAATCAATCAGCTAGCATGGCCAATCGAACAGAATATGATCAGCAGTTCCAATATCTCTTCTGGCCTGTGATTCAGCAACAGTTGCTGCTGTGGTTGCAGTCTTCTAACACTAAATATCTGTCCACCTTCCTGCCTGATGGACATGATTGGAATCCTGCCAAACTGAGTATCTGACTGGCTCAATTGACTGACTTATTTATAATCATCCTAATGACAGAGGGTATTGCAAAATAGGCAAGGGCCCTTCCTAAACTTGGACAGCAGAGGACTTAACGTCATTTCATAGGAGCTAACTTTGATGGTCTTTGACGATCCACAAAATCAAGCAATGAACTGTGTCATAGGAAGCAGGAAGCAATTTGTCCTAAATATGCCAGAATTTGTTTGTCAAGGAAGAAAATTTGTTTCAGCTTCCAATAGCTCAGAGGCCAGGGCACCCACCAATTGATTAGAATGCAGACATGAGGAGGTATGAAATTACATTTAGGCATTTCTTAATGTGTAGACACAGATGGGCTCAGATATACAACTGTAGGCACCACAGGAAAATTCATTGGATTCTCAGTCACGCACAGATGCTGTACACTCTGCTCATTCACCCTCTGTATTTCCCCCCATTCTGATTGAGACAGTTGCTGGCTGGCTTTTACTGTCTAGACTCATCACAAAGTCTATTTAACTCTCCTACTCATCATCAGCCATCACCAGTAATGCCTAGAACCCAGTATAGCTTCCTCTATACATTTCTTAATAGTATAGGGAATGGATTGGTTTCAGACTCACAATCTACATAATCATTGGGACCAGGAAAATATAAAGTTTGATCCTCTGGTGTGAAATATTCACAGCCTACAGGGTATGCCTTTTTACTTACCACTTTGCAGGAACAATTCTTTTTTGTTTTGCTTTGCAAATATGATCTGTGCTAATGTGTTCAGGAAGCAAGGCAAGACAACAAAACATTTAGAGATACCAAGCTATATGTGAGTTCAAATTAAATGCATAAGTTAATCAAATAAATATAAAATAATTATATAATTACACACACACACACACACACGTCATATACATTTATATATACAATCTAGTAAGATTGTCAAATGACATAATATTTTGAACAGCAGACTCTCACATGATCTTCTGAGCTTGCAGAATTTAGGTTATAGATTTGCTTATTGGTTTATTTTTATGCTTATGCCAGGATTCAGAATTACATCATGGTACCCTGTCCTTCAGAAAGGTTAATGAACTCTAGATAAGGTGTGGTGAATAAAAGTATTTGTCAAATGTATATGCTAGTACACAAATGTAGTTAATTTAAATCAGGAGTGGAAAGGCTAGCTAAGTTTAAATCTCCCTCATACAACCTTCCTCTCCACAAAGTGACTGTGGCCTATAATTATTATTTCGTTTTAGAATTAGCCATTCAGACAGCGATGAATGGAATTAAATGGCATTTTGCTTAATTTTAGATGAATTGCAATTGCTATAAATGCTTCATTAAAGAAGAAAAAAATTTCTACAGAGAAAAAATATGTACCATATGTACAAAGACAAATATTCCTTAATAATAACCTATAAAATAGGCTGGGGAGGTGCCTTATATTTTCTTACAAAAACAGGCCTTGAAGCCAATACAATACAGGAACAAATGATTGCAGGAAGTGGTTCGTGGTCCACGGACACCTGGGGGCCACAATGCCATCACAGGGGGTCTGCGAAGGCTTGAAGAAATATTATGATTTAAATCTTGAATTAAATCTTGCGTTAATTGCCTGTGGTGATGGTCCATGGCCACAAAAGCTATTTAAAGGACCCCCATGGGGAAGAAGAAGTTGAGAACCACTGATTGCAGCCATTGGTGCTGAGAAATGTAAATCCCTTGCAGACTTGAATGATGATCTGAATTTGGGGAAGGGTTTCAGCAGAATTCAAAGTGGAGTGAGTTTAATTTAATCAGTGCCACAGCTGATGATGCAACAGCATAATATACATTTTTATGTCAACTGGATAAGGCACCAGACCAGAAAACAGGAGCCCATGAGTTCTAGTTCTGTTTTAGACATGAAAACCGTCTGGGTGACTTTGGGCCAGTCACTTTCTCCTAGCCCAACCCACCTCAAAGGACTGTTTTTGTGAGGAAAATAGGAGGAGGACTAACACTAACCCTAAACCTAACCTTGAGATACTTATAATAAAATAAAATAAAATAAAATCATTTTTAAAAAAGCAGCCAGAATGGTGGATACCTTTGGAGGAGTTTACCTAGGTTTCCCTCTCTTTAATTTCCTTTCCTGTCCTATTACCTCTTACCTTCACCACATATAATTTAGATCCCATCTTTCCCTTCCCTTCATCTCTATCTCCATCTTCCTTAATCTCCTGCTACTGCTTCATTTTCTTTTGGTGATTCTGATGGAAGGAAAGAGAACAATACCTGAGTCTACACAGTGCTGTTTTTATGAGAGTTATTTGTGAGGGTTGGGGAAGAACAAGAACACACTGCTGGGGGAATTAAATTAAGTTATAAATAGGGAATCTCACAGACAATTTTAATCAAGAGTGTTTTGCTTTGTTATTATTGTTGTTCTTGTCAGCTTTTGCTTTTGAGCCTGATTTCTAGCAAGTGCATACACATACATACATACATACATGTGTCATACACATATACGTATATCTGAGAGAAGAAGAAAAACACTAGGTTTGGTTTTAATTGGGATTGACATGCTATAATTAAAAAGGAGGGGAAACTGAGTACTATAGAGGGGACATCTGTGTGTGTGTGTGTTGAGGGGGGGATAAATCCCTTTTAAGCCTTATAAATGGAATTTGTCTTCCTCAATCTCAGATTCTCTAGATACTACTAAGATGCTACTCTAAGATACTGCATAGACTCCTTAAACTCCCTGTAGAGACTACAGACACCCCATAGGAATGAAAAGGGGATTTCATACATACTTACTTAATATATTCTCTATCACTCCTTCCTGTCAGAGACCTGGGGGAATTATCTTTGGGGTTGTTTCCTTTTTGCATAACTATTATAAAATATAAATGCTTCAATATTTTCTTTGCAACATTTCTCACTACATTTTTCACCAGTTTTGCTATTAGCATAAATTCAGAACATATTGCTGATTAAAACAGGGCTCTCCCAAATCCAACATGGGTCAAAATATTTTTTTGCTGTTTGATCACAACCTAGCAACGTGTTTCAAATACAACATAATTCAACTTCACATAATTTCTATGACAAAAATAAATATTGCAAAAAGTTTAGAATGAGTGTGTGTGTGTATGCACATATATATATTCTTTTCCAATTATACTTTTTTTTTGGCAACGAGAAACAGAAATTATCCAGAGACTTTCATCACTAAGCAACAGATGATATAAAATTCATGTACCAAACTGGAGAGGGGGGGGGTGTAGGAGAGAAAAAGTGTGTGTATGTGTGGGGGGAGGAAATCAACAGCCCTATCCAAATATTTTACTCATGCTTTATTCAGATGCCTGAGCTTTTGAAGAGGCTTTGCTGAGTAGACATGGTCCTGGTGTCAAATTTGCCAAAAAGATCCCTTCTTGGAACCTATATAAAAAGATTTAGAATGGAAGAAAGCACAGAAACTCTTGTGCCAATGTTCTAACTATCCTCAGAGGCATTAGCAGAAGCTGATAGTTTTGTCCTTTTGACAAAATGAGCATTGTGAAGCAAGCTCTACCCCTACGTAATGTCATGAATACACACATATAGGTAGCCCTTGGGTTAGGACCATTCGTTTAGCAATTGTTTGAAAGTTATGGCAGTGCTGAAAAATGTGACTTTCAACCAGTCTTCATACTTACAGTCACTGCAGCATCCTCATGGTTATATGATCCAAATTTGTCTGCTTGACAACTGACATGTATTTATGATAGTTGCAGTGTCGGGGGGGGGGGGTGTCATGTGACCACCATTTGCCACTCTCCCTTGCTTCTGACAAGCAAAGTCAATTGAGAAAGCTGAATTTGCTTAACAATCACATCATTCACTTAACAACTGCAACAAAAAGGATGTAAAATTGGGCGTGACCCAATTAACATCTGTCTCACTTAGCAGTGGAAGTTCTGGTCCCAATTGTGGTCACAAGTCGAAAATTACCTGTGCAGAAATGGCAAAATTGACATAGTCACCAACATTAGGAGCCACTTACTCCTTGCCACTTCTCAAAGGATGAAGCAGAAGATGAAATAAAATCCACAGAGTTTTAAAACTCAAATCTTCCTGAGTTAGACCTGCTAACAGTTCTCAGTCTGTTACAAAAAGTCCTGAGAGCAACATTCTTAATTCATCTGCTGTTCTCCAATTACTCGACTGTAGCAAGTCAAATGTATAGTGCATTACTGTCAGATCCCTTCCTACCTTTCTACAGTCAGTCTTTCTCTAAGGCAGGGGTGTCAAACTGGTGGCATCACATGATGGCAACGTGACACTGCGAGTTTGACACCCATGCTCTAGGGATAACTGTTTCCAGGTGAAAGAGTTTCACCAAGTAGATAGTTAAGTCATCACCAGAAGAGTAACAGATGTTCCCTTCTCTGATTTTAGTTTTAAAGTTTTAGGAAGGTGCTACAATATGTTCATGCTTTTCCTGTCCTCATAATCTAGCATCACATTAAAATATCCACTGTTTACAAGTTAAAATAGCAGACGGTGTTTTAACATTTTTCTTCCTTCCTGCGAGAAAGGGGTGATATATCTCAATATTTCATTATCCTGGTTCTTTTCATTAACAAAATATTCTGTATGAGGGGAGCTGACTTTCTATTGTTTCTCCTCTTTCTTTCCCATAAGATACACATCCTTCTGGGAATATATCCAGAGTAACTCACTGTGTCTTATTTCTAAGACCTGATAAGATGGGTGCAGTTTAATCAGAGAGTCGGGTATATGCAGAAATGTTTCAATTCCTCAGTCCTTCAAAATATATATTTTGATGACATGTTGACATGAGGGCAAAACAGATGTTCAAAGAAAAGCAAAGTCAAAGGGGTTTTTTGATACTCAACCAATACTTACAATTCACAAGAACATTTCCTATCAGCAGGTTATAATCATTCTTCACTTACTCTAAAGCAGGGGTCTCCAACTATGGCAACTTTAAGCCTGGAGGACTTCAACTCCTTCGCTGGCTGGGGAATTCTGGGAGTTGAAGTCCTCCAGGCTTAAAGCTGCCATAGTTGGAGATCCCTGTTCTAAAGCAGGGGTGTCAAACTCTGGCGTCACATGACGTATCATGACTTTTTTTCCCCTTCACTAAACTGGGCACAGCTGTGGCCAGGCCATGACACTCCGTTCCTTGGGCGGTGAACTTGACACCTCTGTTCTAAAGTGTCACATAAATTGCAAGAAAATATGAAGCACCTCTGTGATGGCATCTAAGCAGCTTTTTTTTTGAGATGAGAAAAAGATTTGACCCCAGCTGGAGAGGGGATCAATGTAGCCCGAAGTACTAAAATGCAGGGATAAATTTTAATAAAGAAGGGACTCTCTCCTCAGGAAAGTCACTTCAAATTATGCCTAGTCTGCCTTCTCTTTGTAGACTTAGGGCGCTGGGTGTCTGCATTTCATGGAAAGTTCTACCATTGATACCATTGTAACAAAATGATAATAGAATGATAGAGTGGGAAGGAGCTATTTAGGTTTTAGATCCAATTGTCTGCTCCATTCAGAAATACCCATTAAGGACCAATGACAGATGTCAGTTCAGCTTTGATTGAATGCATCCTGTGAACAGTTTCCAGCCTACCATTTCTTTGGAAAACTGGCTTTAGTATCAAATAGGTATTACAAAGCTTTTCCTGACATTCAGCAATATTCTAACATTCACTGGGAACCCACCTTATTCTTTATTCCATAATTCAGTGTGATACAGAACTGGACATAGCTTTCTTTTGGACAACATGGAACTGTGTTCCCTTTCAGCCTTCTTTCCCAAGCTACATACTCCTAATATTTTCCATCTTTCTTCATAGGACCCAGTATCAAATCCTCTATTCCAGTTAGTCCAATACTTCTTTAGTAAACACCCTATTCACAATTAATCTGGCCCTGTGATTAGAAATACATTGGTTGTGCTGCATTTACCATTTTTTGAAGTCACATTACACAATTGACTTGTACTCAAGTTTGTAAGAAACTGTTCTGGAATTTTCTTAGCTATTATCGAGGTTCCGGTTTTCTGAATTCTGAAGATATTTTTCCTCCATCAGTTGACAGACTATTTACCTGTTCTCCAGGATTTCTCAAAGTTCATAGGGAAAGATTTGACAAGAATATCACAGGTTTCTTCAGTCCCTTACAGTGCAATCCATCTGAACGTCAAAATAAACCAATTTCCCCCTGATTACTTTTATTATTTTCATGCTTCAATCCTGCCTCTTAATTTTGTTTTTCATGGAATCCATGTTTTTTCTCCCCCAGGGAAAATACAAGTTAAGTTATTTTGGCTTTTCATTGCTATCTATAAGTATGTTGTCATTTTAATTTAGCAGCTGGTATACTGTTCATTTTCAATTTTTTATATCTGAGATTTTTTTTTCCCTCCTCCCATCTTTCAGGGATCCTTTTATTCTGAACTTCAGCCTTTGTGACACTTCTACAATTCCAGATTATCTTTATGAACTTTTACTTGAAGACCTGACCATTTTCCCACTTCCGATACTTTTTTTTTTTTGCTTTTTTCAGAACTTCAAATTTTTGCAGCCACATTAACCATCCATTTTACTTGCTTGAATCAATTCCAATTAAACTTTTAATGAACATTTTCCCCATTAGCTTCTCCTGTCACAGAAGCCTACTTGTTACATTGAGTATTAAAATACACTTTCTTGAAGTGAAACATGCACATTCAGTTACTGCTCTAAGTTCTCCTTAAAATAAAAAACTCAGGTATTACATGCCAGTAATCACTTTGCTTCTCAGGTCTTTCCACTTTAGAAAATAAATCTTCTTTGTGAGTTAATCATGGATACTGATGTGAAAAAGTAACAGCTTTCTTCTAATATGAGGTCAAAGTGACCAAGACAAACACTTGACATTATGCAAAGGATTTTGTTTTTCTTTTGAGGAGGAAAAAAAAATGTTCTTTGAAATGTGCTGACCAGCTCACACAGAAGCAAAAGGAAGTCATCTGAAGTAAAATGCCTTACATGGACAGAAAATAAATACAAGTAGTCCTCAACTTATAACCATTCATTTAATGACTGTTTGAAGTTACAAAGGTACTGTAAAAAAAGGGACTTATGGCTGCTTTTCACACTTATAATCAGAGGCGGGCTGCTCTTGCTTTGGCAAGAGGTTCGCTGGTCGCGCATTCGCATTCACACACGCGATCGCTATGCTCACATGCATCACTTTGGGGCTCATGCAAAGCTGCAGGGAGGCAGCTGATGATTAAAACATCTCCCGTGAGTACAGCAGGGGCGGAGCGGAGCACACCTGGGCAGCGTGAGTGGCAGAAGGATGAGTTATTTAGCGATAACTTAGGGCAACGGGGGGTGGGCGGGCCCAGTCAGAGCTCAGAGCAAGAGGTTCACCCGAACCTCAGTGACCATGCAGCAGCCCACCCCTGCTTATGACCATTGCAGCATCCCTGTGGTCACATGATCAAAATTCAGCTGCTTGGTAACTGGCATGTATTCAGGGGTGGGCTTCAAAAACCTCAGCAACAGGTTCGCTGCGCAGTTGCTGGGTGGGTAGCCATGATGGGTGTGGCCTAGTCGGCCTCCTGCACCATGGTGAGGGGGGCGTTTTTGCCTTCCCTGAGGTCCAGAGGCTTTCCTGGAGCCTCTGGGAGTGCGAATACGGCCCTCACCCCAGGCTCCAGATGTCCTAGGGAATCCAGTTCTTCTCCCTCCCCGAGCCTCTGGATGTGCCCTGCACTTACCTGCATCAACAGCGGGCTGTGTGGAGACTCCTGGGAGGGGTAGGGTGGAGTGAGAGGGGCCAGCTGGGAGTGGGATTTGGGGTTCAGTGGTCCCCACAGAATCTTCGCTAAGGGTCCACCCTAACCCCCCCGAACCCCCAGCAGCCCACCCTTGCATGCATTTATGAAGGCTGCACTGTCCCAGGGTCATGTGATCACCTTTAGCAACCTTCTGACAAGCAAAGGCAATGGGGAAGCCAGATTACTAGCTTCCATGTTACTAACGTAACAACTGCAGTGATTCACTTAACAACTGTGGCAAGCCAGGTCGTAACATGGAGCAAAATTCACTTAACAACTCTCTTGCTTAGCAACAGAAATTTTGGGCTCAATTATGGTCATAAGTCAAGGACTACCTGTATAATATGCCATAGGAGATATTCTTGGTTCTACCTCTAGGGATTGAGGGGAGGAGTGAAGGTAAGATGGGTTCATTTGTAAATAGTTTATGGAACAGCTCATGAGCAAATTCACCCTTACCTGCCACTCATTAGACAGTAACTTGAATGAATGAACATAGAATTTATATTTAGTAATGTTTTGGTTTATGAGAAACTTTGTTACTCTTTGTCTATATTTTACCATCTACCCAGCTTATGCCTTTATCTAAGCTTTACATTGAACAATAACACTAAAAAGATGAACAGTCATAATCGTTGATCATCTTTGATCACACTGCACAGTTTTGATAATAACACTGAATTAATTACAACTGCCTGTATCATTATATATCATTTATATTCACCCCAATGAATATAAAATATGTATACAATTGCATATTTGACAAAGAGTCCCCTCCCCCCCTCAGATGACAGCTTTCTCTTTGAAGAAATAAAAGTCCCTCATTTGAAGGACATCCTGAAGGGATTTGCCAAGATAGAAAAATACAGTTTCAGTTATCAGGAAGATTAGTGCTAAAAGAATTTCTAATAAATTAAGAACATGTAGTATCAACACTAAATATCTAGCAAAACACTTCAGGAGATGCACTCATCAATATTCCTGAGGAGTTACAGTAAAACTATTCAAATATTATAATCAGCAGAATACACAAATGCATATAAGAGTTTGGAGATGCACCTGATGGGTTTTGTTCTAATTTATCCTTCTTGTTCCTGAGCTTGCCAAATTAAGCTGAAAGGCTCTGGAAGAAGAATCCACTTGTTCACACATAGAACTCTTCACAGGAACAGATTTCCTAAGCAAATGTGTGTAGAAGCCAGATTTGATCAGTACAGTGACAATCAGGAACATTGGACATGGAACCAGAAAATATAGTCCAATGTACTTTCCCATTGTCTGAGAAATATAAGGATCTTTATCCCAAAGGTGCTTTTTTCAAGAGGCAACTGGACTTTCTGGTTTTTCTTTTGAAGACATTTCACTTCTGATCCAAGAAGCTTCTTCAGCTCTGACTGGTTGGTGGGGAATTTATACTCCTTGCAGACAGCTGGTCATTTGCATTCTTTTTAGAAAGTCGTTGAGACAACCTTGAGGTTTATCTGTGTCATCAGGGTCACCTGATTAGTGCAAATGGGTATGGAGCAGAGGTGAAATCTAGCCAGTTCGTACCAGTTCAGGTGAACCGGTAGGGAAAATTTAGATTGGTTTGGAGAACCAGCAAATATCACCTGTGGCTGGCCCCGCCCCTGCCTGCCCACTCATCACTCACCCCGCCCCCTGCTTACCCCGCTCAACTTGCCCGCCGGTCGCCCAATCACTATTCATCTCGCCTCCCCACCCCAGCATAGGCTTAGCAGCCTATATAAGTTTACCAAGCAATTAGTCACCACAGTGTCTCTGCCTGCCTTCCCACGAGGATGTGCCTGTGCCCCAACTGCTCCTGATCTGCCTGCCTGCCTGCCTGGGTAAGTAAGCTGCTGCTGCTGCTTGCTTCGCTTCCCACTGGCGCTGCGTCCCCACGCGTCCTAGCTAGCTGCTCCCCCCCACGATCTCCGGAGCTTGCCTGCTGCTGCCGCCCCTTGCTTCGCTTCCCACCGGCACTGTGGCCCCGCGCGGCCTAGCTAGCTGCCCCCTCCCCCACGGTCCCCGGAGCTTGCCTGTTGCTGCCGCCACTTGCTTCACTTCCCACCGGCACTGCGTCCCCGTGTGGCCTAGCTAGCTGCCCCCTCCCCCACGGTCCCCAGAGCTTGCCTGCTGCCGCTGCTTGCTTCACTTCCCACCGGCGCTGTGTCCCCGTGCGGCCTAGCTAGCTGCCCCCCCCCACGGTCCCCGGAGCTTGGCACAAGAAAGGGAAAGGAAGAGCAGCAGGAATATAAAGGGGTAGGTGTCCAAAATTTTTGGCTAGACAGTCAAGTCCTTTTATTTCAGCTATGTAGTTAATATATGCATCTACAAACAGGGATAAATTTGTGCCAATTTTGCAACAATCATTTTTTGAGGAGTTCTTTATTCAGTATAGTAGCCGCCAATCAGTACAAAATTAATGAATGTGCTGAACTAAAGAGTCAATAGACTTACATTGTAGCTGTCCAGACATGTTTGTTTTTTTTGCTCGAGCTTGGGAGTAACATGTTTGCAACACAGAGTCTGCATACTCAAGAGGTGCAGCATGTACCTTTTAAAAAAAAATTCAGAACACAATACAGTATTTCTTTCATCTTCCTATTTTCAGTGGGCCAATGAGGTTTTGCAGGAAAGACCAAGTAACTTTTAAAAATGCTTCTTTCAACATGATCAAAGGGAGGAGAAATTGTGGATGTTACTTGATCTTACTTAATATCTCCAAAGGTGACTTTTTTTCCTTAAAGGGACAAAATTCCTATGATGCTGCTACAGAAACTTTACATGAAAGCTGAAAGAGTGCCTTCTTCACATCTAAAAAAGAAATACTCTTATATATTTGGTCCTCTTAAAGCATTCCTCCACTGCCACCCCAGCTGCTTAGAGCAAAAGCTTTCAAATTTCAAAATTTTATGGATGGGGGTACCTGCCAGTTAAAAATAATTGCCACAAAATGCTAAATATATATATTTTTTCCTGGTAGAATAACTTTAACCCTTTTTAAAGACCAGCTCTATTTGAGAGAGTCAGTTTGATGTAGTAGTTAAGACATTAGGGTAGAAACCAGCAGACTGTGAGTCCTAGTCCTGCCTTAGGTACAAAAACAGTTGGGTAATCTTGTGCCAGTTGTTTTCTTTAAGCCCTAGGAAGGAGACAATGGTTTCTTAAAAACCTTGCCAAAAACCCAGCAAGGACTTGTCTAAGCATCAGGAGTCAAGACTAATTAGAAGGCAGCCCCTTCCCCAAAAAGCTACATTTGAGTGAATTTTCCCCCTTCGCACAGAACACCTTCAAGTTCTCTGTTTGAAAAACTCTGACTACCACATTGCACCCAAGCAATACCCAGTCATTGCTGAACTGATAGAGCCAGGGGTGGGCTTCAAAAATTTTAGCAACTGGTTCTCTGCCTGGTTGCTGGGTGGTTGTGGCCATGGTGGGCATGGCCTAGTTGGTCTCCTGAACCACGACAGGGGGGGCATTTTCAGCCTCCCCAGGCTCCAGAGACTTTCCTCAAGCCTCTGGAGGCCGGAAACAGGTCCGTTTCTGGACTTCTGGAACTTCCAGGAGGCCCATTTTTCGTCCTCCCCGGGCCTCCGCATGCACCCTGCACTTACCTGCATCCAAAACGGGCCATGTGGGGACTTCTGGGAGGAGCAGGTTGGGGTGGGAGGGGCCAGCCAATGGTGGGATTTACCCATTCACCGAACTGGCTATAAAATTAGCTACGGGTTCGCCCGAACCCATGCGAACCCGTAGCAGCCCACCACTGGATAGAGCCTATCCTGATTACTGTTACATTGTTCCAAACATGATTGGATGACTAAAATAGCTTGTATGTTACTTGCAGGTGCTCAAAGCCTGTATGTCCCATTCTCTGCAAACCTGCCTAGGAGCCCATCCTCATGTTCCCCCAACCGCAGCATAAAGATATTCACTAACCGTACATAGAGGACACATACTTATCATATCATCTTCAATTGAGGAAGAAGCTTACACTTGTACTTATTTGTTCCAGTTTCAAAATATATAGCATTTTCCATCTTCTTCCAATACAAGTCTTGCTGAGTGACCAATTTGCAGTGCTTCATTAACTATTTGGGCAATGACACAGTGAGTGACTGGGATATATATGCCCAGTTGCCTGGGTAATTCTGATCAAACGTTATGCACTCTCCCTATATTAATGGATTTACTGGTATTCTAGATAAGAACTAGCCTTCTTTTTAAACATAATTAACAGTTTTTTGAAAGAGTGTTAAACTGATTTTTTTAAAAAGCTCTGGTACTGGGATAATTAAACAGGAAAGAGATTTTCATAGTCTAGGCTCCATTCTGCACTACAGGTTTTCTGTTGTTTCTGCTGATAAGGATGTTTCCATGGTTCTATTTTCTACTGGTTTTATGACACTATGGAAACATCATGTTCCCTATTACAAATGTTCCCTCGCCCCACTTATTGGTTTGAGGATATTCAGAATCTTTGATGAAATTAACAGGGAATGGTGGATGAAATGGGCCACCAGAGGAATCCATCAGTTGGTTTTCTTGTATTAAAACTGTAAAAAGTTACCAGTTTTATCACTGGGGCAAAGTAGAGCTTGACTGTGGGAACAACACAAATTGTACCAGGGATGGAAGAAATGCATAACGTGGTCACCAGATCAGAGGTGAAATCTAGCTGGTTCGCACCAGTTCGTGCAAACCGGTAGGGAAAATTTTGATTAGTTCAGAGAACTGGCAAATATCACCTCTGGCTAGCCCCACCCATGCCTGCTTACCGCTCACTCCGCTCTCTGCTCACCCTGCTCCAGTGTCTCTGCCTGCCTTCCCACGAGGACGTGCCTGAGGCCCAATTGCTCCTGATCTTCCTGCCTGCCTGCCTGAGTAAGTAAGCAGCCACTGCCGTTTGCCTCCCTGTCCCTTCCCACCTGGCACTGTGTCCCCGTGTGGCCTAGCCAGCTGCTCCCCCCTTGGTCCCCGAGCTTGCCTGCTGCCACCGCTGTTTGCTTCGCTTCCCACCCGGTGCTGCGGCCCCACGTGGCCTAGCTAGCTTCCCCCCCCCCCAGTCCCCGGAGCTTGCCTGCCGCCGCCGCTTGCT